>LFZO01000042.1:0-117828 GCA_001578225.1 Pseudocercospora musae | reverse complement strand
TAGCGCTAATACGCTTATAAGCTCCGCTCTATTATCGAGGAATTCCGCGGCGGTAAAGGCAATATATAGAAGAGTATTATTAAGGGTATTAACAAAGAGCACGATGCGAACGGTAGTAGTTCTTAGGACACTATATACTACCTCGGTCGTACTTGTTACTACGCTAGCTATAACGGCCTAGCGGAGAGTCGAAACCTCTATCTAGACCTACCGCCTTCTAACATCGTTATAGACTCGGAAATCGAGGCTACCGTACGTTAGTACATACAAGAGAGAAAGCCGAAGAAGGCTCGTAAGTAGTACTATAGCAAGAATACTAAGTAGTTGCGCGTTGCGGGGAGTAGTACTTCCGCTACGATCGAGTCTAGAATTGTAGCGGAGGAAGATGCGATATATAATCTCCTTTTTTTCCTTTTTTGTTTATTTCCTAACTAAGAGCGGAGCGGATTCGGTAGACCTAGGCTATTTTCTTTCGTGTTTCGACGAGTACTACGATATAATCGATACCTAAAAGGCGTCTACTACTAATATTCTCCGCTACGGTAATATACCCCTCCGAAACAATATATACTATTACCTATACGACTAAGTCGCACGTTGTTTACTATAGCGAAGAGGCCGGTCTAATTACTACGTAGCGAGGACTATAGCCTTAAATTCTTCTAAGGCTAACTATATCGTATTACTAAACTCGTATACTACTATCTAGAGTGCCTCTCGAAGTCGATCTATATCTAATCCTTTCTCTTGCTCGATACGCCCCCCTTCTTCGACTCTAATAGTACGAGACGAACTCCCCGCTATAGGAGTTAGCGATACCGTAGGGCCTACTACTACCGGGCTAGGAGGCGCTAGTAGTAGCAAGCGCGACGACCTACGGCTTCTAGAAATCGTAATATTGTATTTGCGACTTAGCCGATCTACGTACTACGCTAGCGTACGAGGAGATTTAGGGCTATGCTATCGTCTAGGAAAGTTAGTACGGTTGTATATATCGGCAAGCTATTCCTATATTATCTCGCGCTTCGCATACAAGATTATAATCGTAAACATTCGCTCGTCGATAACATTATCGTCTATTGCGGAGTCTATATTGTACGCTATAGGATTCATGTTTACGCTAATAGAGTAAGAGGTCTAGTAAGAGAAGATGTTAAAACATTCGGATATATATACCGAAAATAGACATTATATAATATATGACTATACATTAAGAGGATTAGATACATTTACTACTACATCCTCTATTCTATCCTAGAATATCGTTTCTAGCTCGATATTAACTTCCGCTCCTATCTTATCGGCTAGCCCGTCTAGAGTAATCGTTATAGCTACCTTCCGCCGCGGATACTTAGCGTTGAATTCGCGGACTTCTTAGACTAGCTTATCGATTCCAATTTGGTATATATCTAGCGGGCATTAGGCATCTTCGTATCGGGGAATCGCGCTCGCGCTACGGGAAATAGTAAGGAGCTTTGCGGAAAGTCCCTAAATGTCGTATATAGTATCTTTATATAAATGATTAGTACTATTCCTTACGCCAAACTCCTTCTCGATCGCTATATTAACTTCCATCGCTATATACGTAGAATACGAGACTCGATCGAACGTCTTAGTAATATTGTAGGTTAAATTCTTGAAATTCCGTATATCGTTTTTATACTATAGATTAATAAGCTCTAACAACTCATTAACGGCAATACCTTTCCCTATCTTACCGGTTATGTTAACAATACTACCTACGAGAATCGCGCGGCACAATAGTTATTTAGCGCATTTTAATGTCTATATTAATCGTAGCATCTCCCGACTATAGTTATACTACCCTATACCAAGGAATACGATAGCTAACTAAGGAAGAATACGTTAGATATAACTAATGTCCTAGCGTCGTGTCGCATTCCGTAGTATTAACTAGAGCTTAGTAATGTGTAGGCGCCGATATAGTACTAAAGACGAAACTAGGCGTAGGGCTAGCTACAGTTGTTTAATCGGCCGCTACGGATTAGAGGCTATAGTATACGGAGAAAGAAGCGTTGTCTTTAGTATACCCCTTGTCTACTCCTATGTTCTCGATAGCTATATAGTCGGACGTAGATACTAATCGTATAGCGTTTCAAGCGTTTCAAGGTATTCCTATAGCGAAAGGCTAGCGACGATAGACCGAATAGCCTTAAGATCGTTAATATCTATCCTATTAGGTAAGAATTCTCGCTAGTCGAGGATTCCTACGAAGAGCGCGATAATTCTTATAGAGTAGCCTTAGAGCGCAACGGGGCGGAGGATATAGTACTTTGGATTCTTCTCTTAGAGATACTTCGTACTAAATATATCCTTATCGTAAAGGATACTATGCTCCTATCTAGTATCGAGGCCATAGCTCTAGAATAGGCGTACGAGGGTACAATAGAGATTTATAGCGGTATAGAATATTCCCGCTACGGGCAATAGCTATTCCTAACGCTCGAATAGCCTTTTACTTTCGATGTTCTTATACTTATTACTCTACATTCGCTATGCGGTCTACTAATCGCTATATACTAGCTAGAGCCGAACAATGAAGTCTACTATAGGATCCAACCGAAGTTTATATAGTAGGATGTCTTCTTATACCGCTACGTTCCTATCGATTATACTCTTAGAGTAATAGATCGCGCCGAGTAGGTAGAATTTGGTTTTCTTTACGGGTAGCTATTTAATCCCTAGCCATTCTACAATATACTTTACGTTACTATCTTTAAGGATCTCCTCGAGGGCATCGTCGAATATCGTAAGTATAGCCTAATATATATAGTAAAATAAGAGCTAGCGGGCTATACCGTCTTAAGAGACCGCTTTAGAATTCTAGACCTCTATAGCGGATAGCTACTTCTCCGACTCGAAATAGTCGATATAGAGGCCACTATATAGTAGACTAATGTTAAACCGGATAAGCAAAGCCGTAGTAAGATTCCGCATTACCGAGCGATTAGTAATAGTCTAGTTACGTACCGTATCCTAGAAATTGATATTGTTATAGACGATATACTAGAGCGCATCGCGCGCAAGGCTAACAAGCCGTTCCTACGTAGAAATAAGTCGATCCTCCCTATAACTAGGATTTGGACGGTACCTTCTACTCGCGCCTTGAAAGTTTCTCCTCTTCGTATAGGACCGTATACGTAGCGATTAAACCAATTCCCGATAGGATATCTAATACGCGGCGCTTTACCCTATGTAATAGTAGATACCGCCTAAACGCCTTTGTAAACCAATTTGACCTATTCCGAGATCGCGTATAGAGAATAAATACTATAAGCATAAAGATTCGCGAGTCAAGATTATTAGGGACAATATTGCGTTTACTAACGAGCGCTACGCGAGCGAATTTATACTAATCTAGTATAGTTTTGTAGATAACTATATAAGTATCCTTAAAGTTCTTAATCGAGAAATCGTTATCGAATACATTGCTTAATACTATCTCCGTACCTATATCTACCTATGCCGTAGCGCTATCCTAGGGATCCGTAGTAGGACTATCGACTATAGTATTCTACTACTTCCTATATAGACTCTTCCTAATCAAGCGATCTAGATCGCGAATAATCCTACTCTCCTTACTACTACCAAGGCGGATAGCCTAATGCCTTTTTAACTCGGTATTAAGTAATATAGATAGCTTACCAAGCCGCCGCGTATATAAACTCTTCCGTAGATTACTAGCCCAATACCGAATAACCTTTACTATAGTAAGGTTGTTCTCTCGGATTTTCGACGTAACCTCGCGGTATTTCGCCCTCTCCTAACGATACCTTCTTTTTCCGCTATAGCCTTAATTAGACCCGCTACTCTCGTCTATACTACTACGATTAAGCTACTCTACAAGTCGCTCATTATCTAGGGAGTCGCTTAGCTCGTTATCTAAGGAGTCGGATTCCGATTACTTGTTAGATATAAGCGATAAGAGGTTAGAACTACTTTAGTAGGACTAGAGAGACTATACGGAAGCGCTAGCCTCTACTACGGAAGTACGCTAAAGGTATACGGAGCTTGGTAGAGGGGAGGAAAGTAGACTTAAGGATGCACTACGCGATAGCTACCTAGAAGGACGCGTTAGTGACGACGATAACATGTTTAGGCCCGATTTCGATATCGGACGACCTCGGAAAAAAAAGGAGTATATAGCTAGGCTCGAATCCGATATAGAGTACGACTTTTACTATAGGATTTTAGTATTTAAGTAGTAATATCGTAGATAGAAGATACTCCCTACTAAATGTTTATACAAAAGCCCGAAAACCTACTAGAACCGGCCTAGATGAGAATAGCGATTTAATTATTCTATACTATAATTAGTTCGATTTTGTACTTAGCCGTATAGAGTTTCTCTCTAATCCCGTAGCGGCTTAGTTTCCGGCCGCGAGAGCGGTCCGGAAAGTCAAACCTCAAACTCATTCATTTGTTCATTACTAATGCACTAGAATGATTATAAAATCGCTACATTCTCGCTCTGGTCTCCCGAGATAGCGTCCCAGCTTCCATCCTCCGCGGCGAAAATTGGTGCCTTACATCATAAGGTGTCAATCGGCATACCTCATGACTAGTCATCTCGAGGCACTCTATGGCCTTCTGCTACGTCGATATAGTCGCGTCAAGTGTATGATGCGCAACTGGCCCGCGAGCTTTTCCGTGAACTCGAGCTCGCTCTGTGGCATGTCAGAAAGACGAAGGTCCAGCAACACATCTTGCCGCGATTCGAACAGAAACTCTACATCTATGCACAGTCGATCTCGTCATGCAGTATCGGCCGAGTTCTAGTAAGTAATTATTACTTCCAAGGCTATGCTGTAAGATTGCCCCACTGGCATCAAATCTGCTTCTTACATGGTCAACTAGTCCAACACCCGAAGCCTCGACTTCGACGCCTAGCGATGTAGGCACGGCACAGCCTGCTTGGGATGCATCCGAGCTTGAAGCTATTTGCTGGCAATTTCTCGATGCAGTAAATGCTCGCGACTTCAAATGCGAGCATCTACTGCACCACTTCGCCCCCAGTTTTTCTGCACATGCTTCTGGGCAGCGCAATGCTGATTCTGTGGACGAGCTGCTTCAGAACAGGTAATGACACTCCACAACCATAGCTTTGTCCTCCGAGCCAACTCATGAGATGCCGCAATAGGCAAGAAGTCGTTCAGAAGAACCCAGAATTCCAGCTCCACTATGTGAGCGCGATCACTGAAGTCCGCGAGAAGGAAGGATATGCTGAAGTCCAAATGTTCACTGAAGTCACTGGCATGCCCGCCGGCATTCGCCGCACGATGCTGAACATCTTTCACTGGAGGAAGTACAATTCTCAATGCGGCGCCTGGTTGTGCTGGAGCTTTACTATTCTCGCTCGACAGCCTGGTCCAGGATGATCGGTCGGCGGGCACAGATAGTCTCGAAGGCTTAGTACGCTGCAAATGGTAGCAACGACCGCAGCAATCTCCAGTACAGCTAGGACACGATGAGAGCTGAGCGCGCAAGACGGCACAAGCAGAAGCAGATAGGTTAGGACTTTTGCCTGAGCTCAGCTGCAAGATTGCCACCAGGGAAATGGTGGTACGATCACCCCAGGCTCGGATACCGCAGGTAATTTCTATATTGGGATTTGAGGACACATGCGTGTCTGGTGCCGCCCGGTAGTACATTCTGAGCCATGCGCAAGCCGGCTTGGAAGATCTGACAGGGGCTGCTAGATGGCTGCTACAACTGACACCATTCGACCTTGGCTTGGCAAAACACTCCAGCTATAGGAGCATTTCCGTGCGATCTGACGCCTTGGTTCGGGACCGATTCTCGGTGGAAACCACTCTGGTAGTGTGCTCGGCTTCAGGCATGACTAGGACGAGCTGAAATCCAGCCTATTGTCTTTCCTACCACACCTTGGTGGAGACTTGCCGGGGAGATCACCATTGGGCCAGCGGAGATACCCATGATCGTGGGAAGCAACGCGAAGCAATCGGAGGCAAGCATGGAATTTCTTGAGCATCTACAGTCTCATTCGGGGACCCAACGAGTTGTGGCCAAGCCGCGTCTCCTGCAGACACTGCTGGGTGAGAGCATGCTGCTGTGAGACCTCATATAAAGGGCAAAAGGGACCCGAAAATTGGCATTAACATGCGTCGCTCATTACTAGTTTCCTGCTGATGTGCTCTCGGCGAAGTCATCGTCCCCTCTGCTTACAGGGATTCTCGCTCCTCATCAGAGCCAATCATCATTCCATATACATTTCAATTTTGTTGTCGCAGTATTTCGCTCCATGGCTGTTACCAGTGCTTTTGCAGGCCTTGTCGATGGCGTGAGTATTGTGGGAATCTAGAAAGGTCGATCAGTGCTAATCGGTTGAAAAAGCTCGTTGCACGCAAAGAAAACGCAGACCAGTCAGCACAAGTTGGACAGACACAGCAGTCCGCGCAAGTGTAACCAGACCAGCAATCTCAGCAAGGAGCTCAAAGTAGCCAGGAGAAACAAGATAGTCAATTCGGGCTGCTAGGAGGCTTCGGCTTTTCAACATCAAGTCTCCAGACATCCTTGTCGTCAATCAACCACCAGGTGGAGGCTTCGCAGGCCAATTCGAACCACGAATCGGCGGTCCATGCGATCCTTACCTTGGATATGGTCAGTCTGTCCCACAGCCATTCAGCACATTCGGACCACAGTTTGGCTGTCGCTACATGCAATGCAACAGTCCATTCTGCCAAGGCTGGCAGTTTGGAACCTGCCAGGCTCCTGATGTCTTCCACTGCCCATGTTCGTACGGCTTCAAGACCGCTCGCTCGGAGCGTCATACAGGAAGTGAGCTCTTGTGCCCGAATCATGGGAGGAGCGCGCCCAGTATGTCAAAGGGCCTTCGGAACATTTGCATAGGAATTAGATTAATGTCTACCGCCATGAAAGCATTCGCTGACATCCAGCGCAACCAAGTAACCAAAAGTTCCAAGTATTTCCATGTCGTACCTTCATACATACACGTTGCTTCCGTTGTTGCCTTGTTACACCTTGATGACACATGCGACTACCCGACCACTTACCCACAAGGTAATCTCGACTTCAGCAGACCTCACAGGAGGCAGTCGCAATCACAAGTGTCCTGTGCGCCAGGCTCCGAGCCATTTCATTTGCCAATGCGTATCAGATCCATAGATTGTGACAGATCTGTGAGTGCAGACGCTGACAGGAGAAATGTCATTCGTGCTTCATGGCTGTGTCGTGGAGGCTCTTGGTGTGGAAAGGATATAATATATACGTGACTTGCACCGCACCTTCGGATACGTGCGCAAAATATCTCACAGTTCTCCGACGCTCCTATCATTAAACTACCACGATGAAATTCCCCAGCTTATCGACATCACGCTTCGCGAAACAACCTCCTCCTCCTACCACCACCACCACCAAAGATCTTGAGAAGAAGAGCAGTCATTCGGAGAAGCATGCTGCGAATGGGATCTTCGTTCGCGACAGCATCATTGGGTTCGCAGATGGTCTTACAGTTCCTTTCGCTTTGACAGCAGGTCTGTCCTCCCTAGGGTCGTCGAAAATCGTGGTTCTCGGAGGTCTGGCTGAGCTATTCGCCGGCTCGATTTCCATGGGTCTGGGTGCTTATCTTGCTGCTGTTACTGAGAAGAAGCATTATGAGGTCGAGGAAGAGTAAGTGCCGTGCGAAGGAGAATGACAGGAGGGTGCTGACATTGGCCAAGGCGGGAACGAAGAGAAGTTGCGGAATGTCCTGCTGCAGAGGAAGAGGAGATTTACGAGATCTTTGATCAATATGGGATCGCGAGGACTTCTGCCATACCTGTGGTAGATTGCCTGAAGAGTGACGAGGATATGTGGGTGAAGTTTATGATGGACTTTGAACTCAAGCTTGAGAAGCCGAGCACGAAGATGGCGTGGATCGAGGGATTAGTGATGGGTGTCTCTTACTTTTTTGGTGCGAGCTTTTGCTGAAGGACGTTGATCTGAGGGCAGCGTGCTGACTGTGTACAGGCGGCCTACTACCCATGATCCCATACTTTGCCACTCGGCGAGTGTCGGACGCTTTGATCGCATCTATCGGCATCACCAGTGTTATCCTGCTGGCTTTCGGATATACGAAGTCAAGGATAACAGGATGTTCGCAGCGTGATTCAGCACTGGGTGCTTTGCAGACGCTATTTATCGGTGGTGCCGCCGCTGGAGTATCGTATGGTATCGTGAAAGGTATCAACTCATCCAAAGCCTTCGATTGAGATAGATGCCCTGGGCATGATCTCGCGTGCTGAGTAATGGCTTTGCCTGAGACGTCAGCCTTGCAGCAGCTTCGGGCCTATGGATCAGCAGTACATCATGACCATGAACGTATGTTTGCCGAACATGCGCCGGCTGTCATAACGTTGTTGGGAAGTGGTAGCTTCAAAGATGCGACGCTGGTGTGGTATGCCTCGTGGCCATGCATCATCTCGTAGTATCGTTCTGTCATGAATTCTCTTGCAGCATAGCCAAAGCTAAATGCATCTCGACCTGCGTCCTTCAGCTCAGTTTCACGCCCCACGACGAGATGGTATTTCGTAGCCTTATCAAGCAAGCCAAATCCTTGCTGTGGTGGTACTCGTACACGCGGTATCTTGGGAGGCAAAAGCCGGGCTGCGGTCATGATTGGAGCAAGCATCGCCACCACTACCCAGTCAAACAAGCAAGCACAAAATGACTTGCATAGCCTCCAAATCGGCATCTCACGATGCACGAAGGCACACCGGCTCGACGCTGACCAAGTGAAGTGTCCACAGCATAGTGAAGCTTTTTGAGACACGAGGTCGTCGGGATTGCGCTGTTCTCCACGCCGATTGGCTGCCAAGGGACGCAGGGCGGCGTGTGTAGTGAGGGAAGGACGGGGTGTATTGGATGAGGTCAAGAGTGCCAGTGCCACACTTGCACTGCTGCGAGCCACCGACCATTATTCTGTCACGCTCACGCTCACGCTCACGCTTGGGCGGCTTGCTTCTGACAGATTCGGTCATGTGGGCGGTGGTAGAGGGCAAATGGACGGCGATGGAGCATTGGAGCCTCCAGTGCGGCTTCCTCTCCGACGCCTTATTCAAGGAAGCATTGCCTTCTGATCTTCAGCTTGAGCAGTTGGCATATGCATGATTCTTGCCTCGTCAGACTTCTGACAATGTTGTCGCTGCTTGACCTCTCCAGAGACGTCTATTGATTTAGTTCTAGCGAGAGCAGCATGTCAAGTGGTAAGTAAGATGGAACGCTTCAAGCGAGCACTACGCCGGCGTGCTGATAGCGATGCAGTACAGCGAGCGATATTGTAATAGCGTAGACCAGGGACGAGTCCGCCAGGCTTCATCGCTCGCTTGACAGCTGCTGGCCAGCGTTGTGCTGCTTCTGCTTCTGCTCCTTGCCACTTGGATAGCTCGAGACCATGCGCTTGGAAGACGGCACACGACATTTCCCACATCAGGCCTGCTGATAGCTGATCGCTGATCGCTGATAGCTGATCGCTGATAGCTGATCGCTGATAGCTGATCGCTGATATCCCTTGAGCATCTTGTCGCGCCACGGCCGCCATGGAAGACTTTCCACCACATTGGCCACTGACCACTTCGCCAGTCGCACTGGAAGCGCACCGCTCAAATGACAGCTTCATTTCGCTGTACCGACACCATAGCGAGCACTTGACTCTGCATGACTTCCACCACTTTCAGCCTCCACCGCTCTGGTCGGCTCCGGCGCCAGAGTTTGATCCCAAGCGATTGCCCTGGAAGCCTTCAACGCCCGACCTTGCTGCAGCGCCGTTGCGCCTAACCGACCACTGGTCACCAAGCGCAATTCTGCCTCGCCAACCTCACTCGCGTTGTTCACAACAATCACCTATTCCACCACCCTCTTTCTCACCTCTACCATTCACACCACAACTTCCACCAAGCACAACATCGCCCTCTCTCACGTCCACGCCGGCGACGTTACAGTCGACACCAGCACACACGCCAATCCATCGCGCCCCCGCTCCGCAAGAGCGTGATTGGGACGACGACCACCTGGAAGTCAGCGGACATATTCGCACTAAGCGTAAGTTTGAGCCTCTCAGGCGAGCAAAACGCCTCCCCCGGCAGCGCGTGGATAGTAGTGGTAGCGGGCAGGGCGACGACGAGTTGTGGGAAGTGCACGCGGCGGTGTTTGATCCTCCGCTACATGAGAAACTGTTCAAAGGCGTGTCGCGCCTAAACGAGCAGGACCACCAGCACGCGCAGCGCCGGAAGCACAACTTCCAGCACGAGCGCGCCGCTTTTCATCAGCAAGTCAACCATCACCCACCTTCGAAGTCGGACGCACCAATATCAGAGTCTTGGCACGCGCATCACCAACAAGCACAAATTGCGACATCATCGCTCTCACTATCGAAATTCGACTTTCCCAACCCCCCGGGGAGAGATAATTGGGAGGGCACATTTGGTAAGTCCATCTCCACACAGACAATGCAACCCACTGACCATGTCTGCAGGGCACTTGGCGCAAGCATCGCAATCTTCATCTCCCGCCACGATTCTGTATTGTGGAGCATCCTTTGACGTCGTCAATCCGCACGCGTCTCTCATTCTTGGCGCTCGTGACATCGAAACACCTGCCGAGATCGACGCTCTTCTCGACGACTACTTTGACCAGCCAATAGCAAAGATGCAGTACGATAACCTCACCGGCGAGCCCTCGCAAATCTCGCTGCGCATCCCGAGTGAGAGCTCCAGGCGCGTGCTCTACGATGACCCAGGTAGTGCACGTCGTAACATCCTTCGCGTCGAGGACGTGATCCCTTCTCCTCCGGCTAATGCTGTCCTCAATGACCTGCGCTCGCCACGAGCTCAGAAGAGGAGCGCAACAGGTACAACTCCTCCTAGTCCTTGTTGTCCACACCGGATGCTGACGTATTTCATAGCCTGGCATCTGGCAATGACAGCCGGAAGCCACCGCAGCGACCCATTTGACCTCACTCTTAGCGAGTCCAGTAGCAACAATCAGCTCAAGGCCATTGACGCAGTCCTCAGAGAAGATCGCCACGCCGAGTTCGCACCAGCCTCTCCAGAAGAGGTCAAAGGTCTTGGCATTACAGCTTCAGATCATGGTGCTGATACTCAAGCGTATGTAACTTCCTCTCGTCGATCCCGTCTCAAGAGTACACTTACGAGATGCTTTTCTTCACAGGACATTGAAACAAAGCACAGACCCCACCATCAGAGAGATCCTGAACGGGTACGACTACACCAGAGTCCCAATCTCCTCAGAAGGAGAAGTCGACATCACAGACAGCCCAGCGGTTGAGCGAGCTCGCAAAGCCAGCCTCGAGCCGGCATTTGACTCCTCTCATGGCCTCATCTCACCGCTGCAAACTCCAATGGCAGACCGCAAGGATTCTATGCACGATCTAGATGCCAAGCCTGTGCAGGCCACCCCGGCTGGCATACCCGCTGCTCTGCCGACACCGCCAGCACCAGTCTACAATGGCACAGGCTTACATTACTACTCTGGCTGCTCAGAGCTGCCCACCACTGATCGAACTTATGGCGAAACCAATCAGCTGTTGCTCATCACGCCGGAGAATGCTCCAGAGTACCCACCATACTCGCCAGGCACGCCATGCAACCCAAAGACTTGCGACCATCCAGCGCACATTCATATCCGTCCTGATCCCGACCCAATGACCCCAATCTCACCTTGCGTGCTGCCATGGTATCATGACAACAAGGAGAATATCCCGCCGAAAAGCGAGGACACTCTTGCAGAGCTTGCCGCTGCCGCTGAGCGCTTCAGGTTCTTCGATGACGATGACGACGATGGTAACGGCGATTTGGCGAGAGTGCTGCAGCGTAGCTCGAGCTTCTATCCCGAGGATATCGAGGACGACTGGGAGACACAGTACTCCGATTCGCACTATGACCTGCCACGCAACTATGGACGCGTCAGCCTCGAGAGCTATGCCAACACCAGCTTCTATGACAGCCGAGTGCGATTGAGTGCCGGCCCACATCAGCTGGAAGGCCACGTCCTTACTCCGGTTACCGACTTGTCGCCAGCTGTGTCTTCTCCAGATGCTGTCGCCACACAAGAGTTCGAGCGTCGTCGTCAAATCAAGAAAGCGATCAAGGAGCTAGAGGCGAAGATCGTCGAAAATGACTTGAACGTCCACTATGGAAGCTCGCCTCTTGACAAAGCCCAGCGC
This sequence comes from Pseudocercospora musae, assembly GCA_001578225.1. Taxonomy (NCBI): domain Eukaryota; kingdom Fungi; phylum Ascomycota; class Dothideomycetes; order Mycosphaerellales; family Mycosphaerellaceae; genus Pseudocercospora; species Pseudocercospora musae. The sequence goes on along the minus strand of LFZO01000042.1, from coordinate 105,605 downwards.
AAGGCTGATATGGATGAACTCGAGTGCTTGCGTCAGCTCTACCCATCAACGTCCGATCGCTTCGCTCTGAAAGCCTCGGAGTCGCTCACATCTCTCAAGGCAAAATCGGCCAACAAACTGCAGAAGGTTAAGCCTTTCCGTCCGAACTACAACCCAAGAAACAGCTTCAACCGCATTGCGGCTCTTGGCAAGCTCAGGCCAGATGCTGATGCAGCCTCTGACCGCCGAGCTCTTCTCGATTCCCCAATGACCCCAACACCGCGCCGCGGCGAGCTAGTGTGGGACGATAGGGAGGCCACCTTCACTACTCTTCGCGCGGACTTCAGCGTCCCAAATCACTCTCCAGCTTCGCTTCGCGGCCCCGCAACCGAGCTTTGGTCACCTTTCGTGCGAGATCCTACTGTTAAGGCCATCTACGGTGGGTCGCACAGCAACAGCGCCACCACGACCAAAGCTAAGGTAACTGAGGTCGAGTTGAAGCCGCTAGGTGGCAAGACCAAGCGATACAAGCCGGCTGCTATGAGCAACCAGTACGAGCCACGCCAATTGCATCTGCTGAAGTCGACGCGTCTGAACGATGCACAGCTTACCGCCCGTCAGCCTGGCTGGAGAATGAAGCCCCAGGTAACTGCGAACAGTCCTTTGGGCAAGCACAACGAGTGGTCCTTTGCCGCACACGAGCCGATGCTAGTCAAGCCCGAGACCGACCTCGAGAAAGCACTTCGTGCCGATCAGGAGGCCATCTCCAAACGTTACCTCTGGTCTTGCGCTGCCTTTCCTCCATTGACGCTCGCCTTCGGTCTTGGCGCCTTCGACAAGGCCATCCAGAAGAAGGTGGGAGACGGCATTCGTGGTGCCTCAGCCAGAGGCAAGCGCAATGCGCTGCTGGTCTACTTCCCACTAGGCTGCATGTTTTGGGGTATTTTGGTAATTGCTTTGTACCTTATGGTACTGAGCAGCAAAGGTTCCCTGTACGAGCATGGGAAGGATAGCGCTCCGTTCCATGGATAGGCGCTGTGCCGCCCGATAGCAATTGAGTAGCTGCAACCGTTTCATAAGAGTTGGAGCTGGCAGCGAGCGCCCAGGCCGCGAAATGTAGCATATATAGCCAAGAATCATCAACGGGTGCTCTCAAGCCACTTCCCTGGGCAGATTTTCGTTGCGATTCTGGACCAAATGTCGTGGCGCACTCCAGTGGGAAGAGCGCTCGTGTACCCTCTTCCTGGCCTCGCTCATGGAAATCATACTTCTGACCGCCCGTGGCTGCCACCAATGATGTGTGGATCGTCTGGTTTCTCAAGCCGTTTCCGTGCGCAAGGTTCCGTCGTGGATCTGGATCTTGTGTCCAGGCGCGCCCTTGCTGTCCTGCATCAAATATCGTCGAGCGCTCCGACGGAGAGGCCTGGCTGCGCTCGTGGACTCGTATCTCCGAAGCTCACAAGACCCCAATTCATGCTCTGTGAGAGAGCTCTGACTAATGATGCTACGATCAGTTCTACGGTTCTCATCCAAGTTCTCGAGAAGAGCGTTGTGGTTTCCGACGTGAAGAGTTAGAAGGTACGGTAACACCTTCTCTAAAGAAGACTGGCTTCGGAATCCGTCCATGGACATCATCTGATCTGGTCGTCTCGGCTTCAGAAGATCATTGAGCATCATAACGGTAAGATTCGCTTGCTTCGTGGACGACGATTGAACTGTTGCGAGTTCTTACGCATTCTACGAGCCTTCGATCACGCCCTTTAAGGAAGGGCGAGTGTTGGCCGTTATGCCTAGAGCTACTCCAGCGGTCAACGAGAGCCTAGCGGCGATTGAGTGAGACGCTCCCTGACTTGGTGTGCTCTTCCGAAACACGAAGCCGAGATGCGTTTCTGCAGTGTGTAATCAGCACAGCTATGCGGGAGGATATAGAAGCGCACAACGTCTGCGTTGGTCAATGAAAGTCCGACGTCTCCCGATCATTGCTCGTCATATTCAGTAAGTTCGATTTGGTTGGATCGTGGATCGATAGAACAAAGGCCACGACAATGATTCTAGGCCAAAAGTCCACTATCGATTCCAAGCTGTCCTGTCATTGTTGTAGATACAGTCAGGTGTCCCATACCGTTTCCGGCGCCAACAAAGCGAGTACATCTCAGGCACACCATCAGATATTAGAAAGCCTTCATCCATCCATTCAACGGAAAACCCGACTTTGAGCTGAAGTATCGCAATGTCCAGAAGACGCTCGCCTCGTTTGAATGACACTGAATATCTGGTGCCCAACATCGACGAAGAAGAGGACGGAGAGGAAGCTGAGCAACCACAAGCACAACCGCAAGGTAGGAGCACCAGATCCGCGGCGACACGAGGTGCTAGACGTCCTCCAGTTCCCAAGGAGCCGTCACCAGAACTCACTACCAAAGAAGTCAGGGCCAAAAAGAAACAGGAGAGGGAAGCTCGAGAGAGGCTATTGCACAGAGAGCAGCTCAGAATCCAACGAGAGAAGAAAGAAGAGACTGAACGAAAGATGAAGGAGAAGGCTGCAGAAAAGAAGGCAGCTACTAAACCCAAAACGCAGCCTGCGCCAAAGACTACTGCTACCCAGGCTGAGCCTCCAAAGAAAGCCGCTATAGGGAAGTCTAAAGCAGGAGCTGCAGAGACCGCCGACAGTGTTCCCGGGCAAGAAAAGAAGTCAAAGAAGAAAGCTTCCAAAACAGCCAAGCTGGAGCCAAAGAAAGAAGTTGTGAAATTACAAGGAGTTGAGAAGACTCGTCTGAAGAACATCGCCAACCTCGCGACCAGTGTTGCTGAATTAATTGAAACTGAGGCCAAAGATCGCGGAGACGATGCCTTCTATGAGGATGTTCAACCGCAGGCTAGAGAGCTGCAGAAAGCGTTGTTGACACTGTTTAGCAAAGGCAAAAAAATGCTAGTTGCAGGAGACGAGGAAGACGAGGAAGACGAGCAAGAAAAGGAGGAGTTAGCATCGCAGCCAACAAAAAGACTAAAGCGCCGTAGGAAAGTTATAATTGATTCGGATGATGTCGAGGGAGAACAAGACGATGATGAGGATGAACCAGCTCCCAAGCGTACTACACGCGGCTCCGCTCGGCAGTAAATTCTTCGTCTCTGGATGCATATTTGTAGCATTCATTTCCTAGGAATACCATTTGTAATGACGGAGTAGATACACATCGTTAATTCCGATCAATGACTTGACAGCATATACATCCATTCAATTTAGTAGCCACCTTGTGTCCATCAATGGGACTGAGGTCGCTTCCACGATCCTGATTCAAGTAGCAGGTACCTGGAGATTTCACAACACGGTGACATTGATCCGGATAGCTACCGCATTGCTGCATGAAATTGGTAAAACTGGAAGCTGATGTGGTCTTCTGATACCTTAGAAAGCTTGTTGGAGTTGGAGTCACCTGTGATGTCGTAGTAAAGATGCACAAGCCTGGGTCCTCTAGACGGTGTTGCAATGAAATAGATAAGACCCTTAAAAAGTAACAGTCTGCTTCTTTTCATGCTCATTCAAAAGGCTATGATGAAACGCGCGGTGAATGTATGCAAATGGGTGTGGTCTCAGCCCAGATGGTCACTGATTCGATAGAGGTCTGTGTACAATGGTCAAGTAGCTTCAACACGTGGATACCATGAGCCCGTGACCCGTCTAGAACAGGTTGTAATAGTTCCTCCAGGCGAGCCAGGCTCCGCGGGCGAGCTTCACGCAGCTTGGCCATCGCTTGTACAGTCTTGTTTCGTCGAGAGCCTCGCCGGAATTGAAAGTACTGATTCTGTTGGCACCGGGGAGCAGCCAATGTTGATCATTCATAGCTCGTTCACGCAGGAGCTCCACAAGGCTGAACCTTATAGTGACAAGCTAGGCGCCTTTTTGACCCACAACCATGCATAGCTATACGCACATTTGACAGAAGCGTATACATTTCGAACCTCATGGGACTTCCGAGCCGTGACCGAGGCGACGTCGATCAAGCTGAGCCTCTGGACGTGTGTTTGCGACTGGTTGGTTCTTGATCACTTGGAAATTGAGACTGAGGCACTGACTTGACATGTCCGATCATTGAACGATGGCACGGCTCCAGGTCTTGATCGCGGTCCCTTGGCAGAAGACTTGAGCACTTATTGTTTTGACCATACAGCAAAGACATGACCATAGTAGCCTTCAATGCCAGTTACGACAGTAGCCTTGTAACGGCGATGAGGGGCTTACCAAGTCCGGGCTGTACAAAGAGTGTCTGTTTCGGCGTTGTTGAAAGACGGGAGCTCCTGGACGGATTGGTCCTCGATCGAACAAAGAGCCTTTTAGCAGCTGCATCTCAAGCTCTTGAGCACTGTCACTGAGACCGCCTGAATTTCGATTGATGGGTGACGAATTCCACAAAGAGTTGGAAGTAAAGATGCCTCCGAAGCGCAAGAAGTCTGCTGCGGCCGCAAAGGCAAAATCATCTCCCAAAACGACCATCAAGACCTCGTCCGAGAGGACCACCAAACCCTCCTCAGTCCCATCCACATCCAAAGCCAAAGCCAAATCGACTTCACCGCCTAGATCAAGTAATCGATCGTCCCCAGCACCCGAATCAGAAGAAGACCTTCTTCCCCCCAAAACGCCAACAAAACTCCAAGATAAATCCCAACCCAAAGCTCGTGCATACCAATACTATCTGCTCTCCAGAATCCTAGCCAACCTCATCGAGATTGAAAATCAGGAGAGGAAAGGTGATGGATTTTATGAGGGTGTGGGGCAGGCAACGAGGGCTGTGGAGGCGAGTCTGATCGATCTGTATGAGAATGGGAGGGTGATTGACGAGTGGGTTCATGATGGCGAGGAGGAGCAGAAGGAGGTGCCCAGTCCGAAGAAGAGAGCTTGTGGTGGGAGGAGAAGGGGAGGGGGCTGAGGGTTGATCTCGTCTGCATTCGAATCCTCAAAACTGCTTGGTGCGTTCATTGAATAAGCGATCTAACCAATGCTCGAGCGACGCGATAGGAGCCAACCGGCTTGGAACAACAGTCATGGCGGAAGCGAATGCGAGCTCGATACGTTATTTCAGGTGAATCTGTTACATTCAATCACCACTTCATTTCTCGCTCCCTCAGGAGACCTTATGCTTGAGAGTCGTGTTTGGGAACCGACTTGCTTATAGCCATAATCACAGTGGAAGCGAACACTTAAGATACGCCTCTCGAGTGGCTATCCTATATACGTCCACAACATGTCTTGCTCTGCGAAGAGACTCCATGCTTGAGAGTCATCATGAGAGCCCAGCAGCTCGAACCATAGCAACCGCGCAAGCGAACACTCAATGGGAGCATAGCGTCTCTAATCAATCTACATCACCGCAGGGCTCAGGTCTTCTTAAGCTCTCCGAAGATGCCTTAAGCTTCCTTGTCGTAATGGGAGCCAGCCAGCTTGGAATCATAGCCATCACGGAAGCGAATGCTGTATGTGAGGAGCCTCGCGCCTCTATTCAATTCATCCCATTTATGTCTCAGCCCTTCTAACGCTCTCCGAAGAGGCTTGATATACTTGATTCTCGTGTTGAGAGCTATTTCAGCCTAGGCCCGTAATCCTCGCGGAAGCGAACGATCAATATATGTTCTGCGCCTCTACGTTATTCACCGACTCCATGTCTCACTTCTTCCCACACTCTCCTGACGGTGCTTGTACGTAATAGTCGTAATCAGAGCTAATTAGCTCAGAATCAATAACCAACGCGGAAGCGAACACCTTTACCGTGCCTCAAATTCCTCGATTTCTGGGCATCACCAGAGACCGTGACCGATAACACCAAACTCTTCGCTGACCATTCTACATTTTTTTCCTCCGTTCTGGCTTACAAGTTCTATTGAAGTCCCTACATATCTCCTCCTGTACTGCCTGCACACCCCTGATCTTGGAAAGTGTAGCCGCGACTCGGGATGCCAGCCAGGTTCAACCTCTCTGAGGGCAACGCGAAGCCTCGATTGACTGCCTTCCGCGTGCTCTCAGAACCATTGCTCTTCTCGCCCGTAGATAAATTCTCCAAAGCCCTGACAAGCTGTCTATTGTCCTGCTTATTGAGCTTATTGCCACCCCATCTCCCACCCGTTATCCGAGGCTCGAGGTCTGCTGCGTCCTCGATCTGAGTTGTGATGTCCGTGCCAGTAATATGCGACTTCGAGAGAGTCCTCTGTCCGGACTTCTTAATGCGGAATGTCTCTTTTTTTGCGTGGAGGAAGTCATTCGCCTCAAGGAGTCGTACTTCGTGCTTCTTTGCAGCTTTTTTTGGATTTATACCTAGCCCTCTTCTCGGCCTTCTTGGATCGAGTTCGCGTCACGATCATCGCGTTCTCGGCAGCTGCTTTCCTCTCGCTCCGTTTTGCCTTCTTCACCGTTCGGCAAGCTTTCAGAACATCTACAAGCATCAAGCCAAGCGTGTGTTCCCAAACACGAGGCTCGGCATACTTCCGAACTCGGTCTTGTCTACTTGTCGAGTTCTCGGTCCATTCGATCTGGGTCTCACCAGACTGTGGATCCGCGCCGGAGAGACGGCTGCTTCTGGCGATATCCAGAGCAGCGTGTGCCCCGAGCATATCTTTGCGTGACAGATCGGCAAGGCGATGCAGATGAATAAGCATCGTTAGAGAGTAAGGAGTGGATGCTCGGAAATGCATGGGCATGGCATCAATCATGGTGCAACCCCACCAAGTCTCAGTCTCATGGCAGAACTTGGGGAAGCCTTTGAGTGTTTGAGTAGATTGTATCGGCATCTCTCCCTGGGTGGTTTGAGGCGGTTGCCACAGCTCTTCTGTGCCTCGTGTGACGTCAGGAGGTAGTTGGTGCCATTGCTGATGGTCGCTTATTCCGTTCCCCATCTCCGCCCGCAGAACTCTAGATTCTTGCTCGACGGTATTCCTTGCGGTATGGGTAGAAGTGTCTTGAACTGTCTTCGATGAATATGTGGACGTCTCAGTTGGTCGGGATGGCCCATCGAGAGTGATATCACCGTCGGCATCCGTCATATTGCTGTCGTCGGCCATAAGCTCCTGACCTTTTCCTCCATTCCACGGGGCTCCCTCGCGCCTCATTAGAGCGCTGGACATCATCGAGTCTTCGAAACTTGTCGGCCTGTAATCTGCGCTGTCGACGTCGCCAGGCATGGGTGTATGATATATGCTGATGCTGACTGCTAATCTTCTACGTGGTTGATATACCTTGGTGTTGTTGGTGTGTTGGCGTGCTTCGGTGATGTTCTGATTGCTTGTGGTGATGTTGTCTGGATCAAGAGTTGGAATGAAGTGTAGGTGGATTTTGAGGCTGCAAGTGGAGCTAGTGCGAAGCTAGCCGCCTTGGGCAGTAAGGAAAGTGAGATAGCATCACATGCAAAGAGCTTGCTCACATGCACCTGGTATGATACGATAGCAATGCCGATGTTTGCTGATCATATGGACTTACAAACGAGAGCTCGAAAGAGCTGGGTATCATAAAATGTCAAATCGTAGCCCATCAAAGATAGATCCCGAAAGTTCATCCCAATATCAATTTCCTAATGCGTTCTTGAGCGCGTTTGAGTCGAGTCGCTGCATGATCGGCGAATGCTGCAGCTTCTGCTCCGGCCCGAAGCCCGGTATTGGACCGCTTGTATTAATGCCAGGAGGACGATATTTCGGTCTCTTCGGTGTTGCGTTGGGGTCCTCGCCAGACTTAGCTGTGCTGCTCGAAGTGGCACTTGCTGTGCGATTCATCTTCGGCGTGACAACTGTTTCTGTCGTCGACGTCGACGGAGCCGGTGTGGCGCCCCACTTTCCAAACATCCACCCACCTACCCTACTGCCAATTCCCGGCTTGCTTCCACTTGTTTGCCGCGGAGTCGGATGTCCACTCATGCCGCTCAGAATGTTTTGACCAGAATTGGACGGACGAGACATTGCAGCTGGACGAGCTGCATGTGCAGTCTCTTCGCTCACTACGGCTTGACTTGAGACTGCCCTTCCAGCGTATGACGTAAGCAGCTGAGATGGTCTAGATTTGAGGGTGTGGATGTCCATGCCGCGGCAGGACAAGATCGATTCGTATGACGTAGCGCGATGTATTGTGCGCGGCCGAGTGAGGGACTGTGTGATTTCTTCCTCGAGTGGTGATGGCGCATCGAGAGGTTCATTTGGGGACATAGAGTCTGTGTTCTCCCACTCCTGTTCCTCCTCCTCTATTATTATCGGTGCTGCTTGAGATTGCTGCGGCTCGATCTGACGCAAGTCTTCGGTACTCATGTCCAGGATAGAGTTCAATGAAGGACGGATCCTGTGTGATGCAGCGGACTGATGCCGCGAGTGGTATGAAGCACTGGAGGATCGCTTGGAATTGACAGGGAAGAACATTGGCGAGCCAGGATCCTCAGTGTCGGGTGTTGTAGGACGAGAAGAGTCCTGCCCAGCATCGCTGAAAACTCTGTCGAACATCGAGGATGCGGGATTCGTGGATTGAGGAGAACTAGGCCCTGAGGAATCTTGCAGTGACTGATATGTCAAGTTGGATTGAACAGACCATCGCTTATTGTTGGGTGTCATACTGTCAGGCAAACTTGCTGCGGTCTGCGACAGGATAGCTGCAGCATTTGATGGAGAGGAGAAGGAGTAGCGTGGTGTGCTAATTCCGGACATGGGTGGTGTAAAGTGTCCTGGCGCCAGAGCGCCATATCGTTTCTTCTTCGGACGCCGTGTTGCTGGTGTCTTCGGTGCTGGCGAAGGCGCATGGTAATGGTGGTGTACATGCAATTCCTGCGCAGTAGCTCTTCTCATCTCCTCGTCAAGGTGCGGTCGTTTCGGCGAGGGCGTTGTCTGGGCGACATCAACCGCGTCAACGACAGGTTGGTGCACCGAAAGCTGCTTTCTCAGGTTCTCCACCTCCTGATTCGATGTCTGCAACATGTCGCGTAGCTCGACTATGCCCATTTGCAGATTCGCATTGTCCTGGAGAATGTCCTTCACGAAATGTGAAACCACATTCGTTCCCGTTCCGACACTTTTCGCTGCGGCAGCGCCCTTCAATCGTCCAGCAGCGTTGTCCAGCTCTCGCTCCACAGCGTGTCTTCGCTCCATGCGACCAACGACCTCAACGTGGCGTTCCTTCTCCTCCTTGGCCTCTTGCTCAATGTGATCCATCTGCTCCTGCAGCGCTGAAAGCGTGCGTTGCGCTTCCTGCCATCTTCGCAGAGCAGACCTTTCGGACGCTTCCTTTTCTTCTATCGATGAGTGCCATGCCGCTTGCTCCCTCTCAAAGGCCGCGATCTGTTGTTCAAGCTTCTCGGTGCGCGAAGCTAGGTAGGATAGCTTATGGAGTTCCTGTTGTGTTGCTCGTAGAGTTGCTTGGAGGTTTGTGACGTGAGTGTCAGACTCGGCGACAGCTCCATTCAGTGATTCCAGTTGGTCCAATAGGTTGCGGTTCTCCTCGATCGCCTTCGCATTCTGCAATTCCAAGCTATGTTTCTCTACCTCTAGCGACTCGATGTGGGCGGCCATGGCTTTGCGTTCTCTCTCCGAGTCCGCGATATACGTCTCATGCCGTACCAGCAGTGCCTGCAGAGAAAATGTTAGTAAGGACATATTATTGCTACTCTGCAGCACCATGGTTGGCTGCATGTATCAACGTTCACGGCGGACGCCCACTGTGCCTGGTTCTGGCGCGCCAAATCAAACATCAACGCAGGAACCGGCTCACCTTGCCGATGCGACTGGCCGTACACACGTCGCGCTCCAAATCTGCCAGGGCAGTCTGGTTGTGCGTCAGAAACGCGCACTCTTCGCTGCCGCAGCAACATTTGATTGAGTGCCGCTCTGGAATGCAGTCGTTGCCGGATTCGCTCAGAAATCGTGTAATCGCGTCGTGGCCTTCCATGGTTGGCGCGGCGCGAAGGAGCAGTGCGCCGTCATTCCTGCTTCCGTGAGAGTCAAATGGGATGGGAGCAGTAGGTGGTGCTGGCTGAGAGTAGATGGTAGTATTCACATGGTAGATGCTGCTAGGTCTGTTTATTCACGGGCTAAAGCTGCGCGGGTGAACAAGGCGGGAGGCTGGGATAGAAGCTAGAGTACACCATGTGTCCGCTCGTCATTCTGTGGCTGATCACCACACACATCAACACGAGTGCGACAAGCTACATTGTTAATAAGCGCACGACTCGGCAAAGTGACGTGCAAAGACAGGTTCATGTGCCTCGGCCATGTACATACATACAGATAGATAACCGAGGTCTGTGCACTGCAAGGGCGTTTCCCATTTCCGAGAGCTCCGGACAACTTGTCCCTCTACAATACGCCCTGTTTGCAGGCCTTAGGCAGTACTACACTGTAGTCATTTATTTATATATTGTTCTATCGTTTCCATTAAGATAATTACTATACAATACATATATATCGTCCGCCTAGTACGGCGAAAGAATAGTATTAAGAGGCGGTAGAAGAGGGGGTACGGCTAGGCGCTAAGGAAACGGGTCCCGTAACACGCCCTCGGGCGATGAACTTAGAGGTAATAACTCTTCCCCTACTAATTCTAATACACGTAGGCGACGTACTAATATAACGAATAATTTAACTTAATTTGCGGACATTGCCCTATAGTAGAGTAGGTAGATAGATAAGTAGTCATGGCTCGGATTCTAGCGCCTACAAGAAGAAGCTAGGAGGGATAAGGCCTATAAGGAAGAATAGGCCTATAGGAGGGAATTGAGGAAGATTGAATTAGACAATACTAGGTAGAATGTATCTACTAGTAACAATGGATTAGGAATAGGTAGAACGGGTCTAGTAACTAGATTAGGTAGTAAAACCGGCGCTAGCGGAGGCATAAGCGCTAGATAACAAGAAGGTAAGATACCCGCTTAGTACGCGTCTCTTATCGAGTCTATAGTAGACATAGACCCTAAGCTTATCCGGTCCGTCTACGATAGCTCATTCTCGCCTCTTAACCTCGTACGTTTACGAGGTAGCCTATTCGCATTAAGCATAGCACTTCTAGTAGAAGACGAGACGGCTAGCTCCTAGATACTTAGCTCGGACGGTAGTTTTAAGCTAGGCGCTAAACTAACCGGCAAACTTAAAGACTATAAGACTATTACTATATAGTCCGAAGGCTTCGCTAACTACGCGCGATTAATGAACGGCTTCTTTAAGATCAACGGCCTAACCGACGCGCTCTTAAAGTTTATAGCAATAGTCTTTAAACTAAACGTTCTTAATCCTAGTTATTAGCTATAACTACTACGGTTTGCTATAGACGCTTACACTTCGGCTAAGAACCTCGGACCTTCTAAACTAGCCTTATAGACGTTCTCGTACGAATATATCTATAAACACTTCTATAACCTAGTTACGCAAGAATGATTAAAGTAGACAAGAGATAGCTTATACAAACGCGCGGCTTCTTTAGTAATAAACGACGAGTCCTTTCGGACTCGTAGTAAAAGTAGGTAGTTCTATAGAAACTTTAATAAAGAGAAACCTTGCGGCGAAGAACCGTATCGCTATGAGTACAAGTGCGACAATTACGCTTCTAAAGAATACACTAGTCTACAGTATCTAAAGCGACCTTAGTAGCCCTCGTAGTAACGGCGCAAGGCCGAATATAGTACTTCCGTTTAAGCCGTTTAGTACTCGCAAGCTACAAGTCTCGCTCTCGCCGCTTAATAGAATAGCCTAGCTATTCTGCCTACGATACTATCTACATAGTACACTTCGCGATAAGATTAACGGTATTCTTAGGTACGGCGTAGCGATCGGTTATGAAGGCAACGGCGAGCCTCGTCTATCTAAGAACTACGGCTCTATACGACTCGATAGTAGCGATATTGCTAGCAAAGTAGCTAGCGACCTTGCTATAGGTAGAATTACCGAGTATAGTAATACTAATATCGTTTCTTTACTATTAGGCCTTGTACTAAAGCACGATAGTAGCTTCCGCCGGATACACGATCTATCGTACCTAGAAGGTTACTCCATTAACGACTACATACTAAGGAACTATAGCGCTATTGAGTACTACGCTTTCGAAGAGATATTGGATAGCATTGTAGCCGCTAGAAGGCATGCTATTATCATTAAACGAGACATTAAAGACGCCTTCCGCATTATTCTAGTATACGAAGAACATAGACGGCTATTAGCGTTCTTATAGGTAGGCAAGTACTACGTTAAGAACTACCTTCCGTTCGGCCTTCGTACGGCGCTAATATTATTTAACCTCTTCGTAGAAGCGCTTCACTAGCTTATAGAGCGCTTAACTAGCCGCCAATTCTATTACTATCTCGACGACTTTATTACGGTCCTACTAAAGGATAGCCTACTACTATAGTACGTTATAGCGGCCTAGATATAGCTTACTAACTTGCTCGGCGTACCGCGTAACGATAAGAAGGACATTTAATCGACGATAGTAGAAGTTCTCGGTATTGAAATTAATATAGTCTTAATAATAGTAAGGCTCTCGAATACTAAACGCGACCGTCTAATAAGCGATATATCGAACGCGCTCCGAGACGGCTTATTGAGCTACGACGCTATATAAGTACTCGCCGGACGCCTATCGTAGGTAGCCAAAGTTATCGATCTCGGTAGAGCCTTTAGTATTACCCTCTTCGTATTCATTACGTCTATTCAAACGCTTAGCGGACGCCGCCGTATTCTAAATAACGTACGCAACGACCTCGAATAGTAGCTCGAGGCGCTATAGCGTAGTAATAGTAAAAGACTACTTATTAAAGAGCCTCGTAGGCGATAGATATACCTATTTACAGACGCGTTAAACAAGGCTCTTAGCGGCTTCTAGTACGAGTCTAGTAACGGCTATTAGCAAGAGTGTATTTACTTAATACAAGACAATATCTTCTTATTACCGCGCTCCGAGATTGTCTATATTAACGTCGCCGAGATAATGGCTATCTAGCTATCGTTTAAGTAGTAGAGCTACTAGTAGACCGAGTGCCTTGTAACGGTATATACGGACAACACTATCGCTTATAGTAGACTCGCAAAGCAACGAGTCTCCGGCTCTAGCAATTACCTACTTCGAGAAGCCCTCCTACTAGTAGTCTAGTATAACGTAAGGGTCCAATCTATATAGATATCGACCTACGATAATAGCCTCGCTAACGTACTCTCGCGCTTAGACGTTACGGCGGTTACTAACTATCTATAGAAGACATAGACCTAGACGAAGCCGACTTCGACGATCTACCGGACGAGTAGCTTTAGCGTATAAATGCGGCTTCCGTAGGTTAAGTAAGGCTTCTATAGTACGTACTTAAGCCTTCTACGAGAGCCGTCTATGCCTTAGTAGTCCGTTAATAGGAGCTCTATATAACGCTATTCAAAAGACCTAGCTAAGAACCGTACCCGGTAGACGCATAACTACTATACCGTTATATCGAAGATCGCGCGCTTAACCCTCTTCTAATCTTCCGCAATCGTACGATAAAGGGCGAGTCGATCTAGTCTAATCTATTAGCGCTTAGAGCGCACTACGTAGACTCTAACTTCGATACCTTAGTATTCGATAGCGACTATGTTCGCTAACTCGTAAAGGGCGCTAAATCAATTAACGCGAGACCTCGTCGTAAGCGCCTTCCGATAACCCAAGATCTACTTACTAGTATTGTCGTCGACCTACGATTAGCGGACGACGCTAACCTTAACGCCGTAGTAACGCTCGTATTCGCTAGCTTCTTAAGACTCGGCGAGATTACTTATATAGTAAGAGGTATTAGTTTAAGAGCCTAGCTTAGTAAGAACGTTATACGAGCCGACGTGTAGTTAGAATAAGATTATATAGTACTACGGCTTAAGCGCTCTAAGACCGACGTAGATTACTAAGGCGTAAACATCTATATAGTAGCGATAGGTATACGTACGTGCCCTATGTCTTACATAAGGTAGTTATTTAGGTAGTACCCTATACCGCCGATAGCGCCGTTATTCTTAATTAGTAAGCTTACGGAACGAGGTTTTAATAGGAACGACGTTATATCCTTTATTAAGAAGGGCCTACGCTCTCGTAGCGTCGACGATAGCCTATATTCCGGTTACTCTCTATGCCGTAGCGCTACTTAGTATACTATAGACGTCGGCCTCACTTATAGCGAGATACAACTACTTAGTAGGTAGAAATCTAATACCTTTAAGCTATACTTTATAATCCCTATTAGTAAGCTATTTCGGCTTAATAGTCGCTTTTAAATAGGCCGCTCGTTGCCCCTTGGCGCCGGTCTAGATCGACCGAGTTAAGTCGACTAAGCTACTCTTTACTAAACGGCGCTAACAAAAGTAATTAATACGATAACGATAAGGCTATTAGGTATCGAAGGGCTTACGCCCCGAGAAGAGCCGATACTTAGGCATCTTTATATAATAACGGCTTCGTACCGTCTACGCGCCTATAGGCGCTTTCACATATACTAGCTTACCTATAGGTATTTCTATCCTTTACTTTACTCCTACCCTACTTGTTTAGGCCCTCTCTTTAGGCCTTTTATGTAATTACTAGGTAGTACCGGAAGTGCCTATAAAGCCCGCAATTACGTACAATAGTCTAAGTGCCTAAATACATACTATTCCTTATTTACCTACTACTACCAAGGCCGGCAAAGGCATAGATAACCGAGGTCTATATACTACAAGGGCGTTTCCTATTTCCGAGAGCTCTAGACAACTTGTCCCTCTACAATACGCCCTATTTGTAGGCCTTAGGTAGTACTATACTATAGTTATTTACCTACCTACCCGTAACCGTTAGGTTTTGTATCTAGTCTATAGTGTACGTATTTACGTAGCGATTGGGCCTTTCATGTGATTGCTAGGTAGTACCGGAAGTGCCTATAAAGCCTACAATTACGTGCAATGGTCTAAGTGCCTAAACACATACTATTCCTCATTCACCTACCACTGCCAAGGCCGGCAAAGGCACAGAAGGACAGGGAAGCTGCTTGTCTTTCTAGCTAGGTAGTACCTTAGTAATAAGCGGCTACGGCATTAGAGGGAAACTCTGCGCGGCCAAGCACAAAATGGAACCAGTTACGGCACAGAATGATCAAGAAAAACATACAGCGGCAATAAGATAAGCACGCACATCTACCGAGAGTTGTTCGAGTTGCATATTGCGAGTTGCATATTGCGAGTTGCATTGCGAGTTGCATTGCGAGTTGCATTTCATGTGCGGGGCTCCAGTAGTCTGCCCTCGAGTCTTGAGCCTCTGCCGTCGTTCATCATGCACCGCTGCAGCCAGCAGAAACTCTCTTCCCCTCGGCTAACAGGTATCCAAACACTCACACCTCTTTTGGACCAGTCGGCGCACTTCACACATACGCAGTAGCGGAAACGCGCCCTTATAACTTGTTCGCCGTATCTTCCGCCCGACAAAAGTAATGTCTGCCATCCGATCCCTCTGCACCGCTGCCTCGCCTGCACTCTGCCAATCCTCCGCCCGCATCCTCCCACCAGCACGAACCTTTCCCCGACCAGTCGCTGCGAAGCTTGTGCAACGTCGAAGCATGGCGTCACAGCACATTCCGAAGATCAAAGTCAAAAACCCCGTCGTCGAGCTGGACGGCGACGAGATGACCAGGATCATCTGGAAGGACATCAAAGACAAGTTCATCTTCCCATACCTCGACATTGACCTCAAGTACTACGACTTGGGTCTTGAGTACCGCGACCAGACCAACGACCAGGTCACCATCGATGCCGCTGAGGCAATCAAGAAGTACAGCGTCGGCGTCAAGTGTGCGACCATCACACCCGACGAGGCGCGTGTAGACGAGTTCAAGCTCAAGAAGATGTGGCTGAGCCCGAACGGCACCATCCGCAACATTCTTGGAGGCACTGTTTTCAGGGAGCCAATTGTGATCCCAAAGATTCCTAGACTGGTACCTGGCTGGAAGAAACCAATTGTCATCGGTCGTCACGCCCACGGTGACCAGTACAAGGCTCAGGATAAGGTCCTACCGGGACCAGGCAAGCTCCAGATGGTCTTCACGCCAAAGGGAGGCAAGCCAGAGGTCATTGATGTCTTTGAGTTCACCGACAAGCACCAAGGTGGTGTTGCCCAGACTCAGTACAACACTGTCGAGTCGATATCGGGCTTCGCGCATGCTTCCTTCAAGCACGCGCTCGCACTTGGCTACCCCATGTACATGACCACCAAGAACACAATCTTGAAAAGGTACGATGGGAAGTTCAAGGACACATTCCAGGACATCTACGAGAGCACATATCGCAAGCAGTTCGAGGAGAAGGGACTGTGGTACGAGCACCGTTTGATCGATGACATGGTTGCTCAGATGATCAAGAACGAGGGTGGAATGGTCATCGCTATGAAGAGTGCGTATCTCAATCATTGCTTTCACCGATTCAAGCTGACATTTCCTAGACTATGATGGTGATGTTCAGTCCGACATCGTCGCCCAGGGTTTCGGCTCGCTCGGCTTGATGACATCGGTCCTTGTCACTCCAGACGGCAAGACATTCGAAGCAGAAGCCGCCCACGGCACAGTCACTCGCCACTACCGCGAGCATCAGAAGGGCAACCCGACCTCCACCAACCCAATTGCCTCCATCTTTGCATGGACACGAGGTCTCGCGAAGCGTGGTGAGCTTGACGGTACTCCAGAAGTGACCAAGTTCGCCGAGTCTTTGGAAGAGGCGTGTGTGCACGTTGTTGACCAGCAAGGCATCATGACCAAGGATTTGGCTATCAGCTGTGGCAAGAAGAACGATTACGTGACCACGACGGAATACTTGGACGCTGTTGAAAAGCGCATGAGGGCAGTGCTCAGCTCTAAGCTTTAGAGGGTTTACGAGAGACTCTTGGAGATCATGAGACAGCATTTTGCATACAGTCCGCTGTACTGCTGACGCCAGCCTGGTATCAGCGTAGGGCTCATGGCGTACGGATAATGTAAATTTGTGTAGATACTAGAGCGTAGTACAGGTCTTGATGACCATTTACACCCTACAACTACCACACGCACCTTATGGATTCGTCATCGCCAAAAGCGTCGTCCCAAGTGATTGTGGTCGTCCAACTTGGCTGAACCAAGCTGTATGAACTCAAAATTCGCAGATCGTCCTCGTGAGTGCCAAGAAAATCTTACCTATACTTGGGCAATCCGTTCTGCCGGAAACGACCTGGCCCAACTTGGCAAACCTCGAGGTCATCGTCCGCTGATTTCCTGTGCTGACCATGGACATCGACAAAATGCAGACACCTCCATTGAGCTGCGTGTTAGTCGTGCATACCGCAGTCGAATGTGCTCGCACAAAAGGCTTAGGAGCGGGCCTGATAAGGCACATGGCCAATGAAGAAACAGGTCAAACAGAACACAATACCTTGAATACACATACGCGAGGCTTCAAAGTAAAGCGGCAACATCTCATGTCCTCCCCAAGTCATATGGGCATGCGCCAAAGTGGCAATCCGACCTACCTCCATAGGAGGTAGAACCCGACACGCTTTGCGCTTCGCCCATGACACCGTTAGGAAGCTCTGCTGTCAAGGCGAGGAGATATCGGTAGTCACAATCCTGAACGCGAGACCTTGTAGAGAGGGTTTCGCCGCGATCAAGAATAAGGTGAAGGGCACCTGGAGAACGGAAGGTCGTGTTCAAAAGCTCGTGAAGGAGGTTCAGAAGCGAATGCAGAACGTGGCGCGCTCTCTGCTGGAGCGATTCTCATTCATGCTTCGATCAATCTACAAGTTCGGCTTGAATTTACATCCCTTCGCCACAGGCCTGTTGCCCACCGCAACCGGATCCCACCAAGGCCAAGCCGCAGGCGCATCATTCTGCATCGTGCCCTGGAAGTTCACAGGTCTCTTCTCCAAAAATGCAGCGACACCCTCCTTGTTATCCTTGCTACCGAAACATTCGTACACGATTCTGCTGTCGAGAAGATGTGTGGCTTCTGGGGTTCCAGGATTCCTGTACATGAGTTCTTTGATGAGGTATAAAGAGACCGTAGAGCAGTTCTTCACGACTTCGTCTGCGAGTTCGAGGGCGCGGGGGAGAACGGAGTCGGGAGTGTCGAGGACTTCGGTGAAGAGGTCTGAGAGCAGAGGGTGTTTGGCAGGATACGTTGCGCCAGTTGTGCAGAGGTGGAGAGCTTTGGATGTGCTGCAGTAACATATCAGTAAATCTGCTCCATGTCTTGTCTTGTCTTGTGGTACTCACCCGATCAATCTCGGCAAAAAGAAACTACTCGCAGCCTCCATAACCAGCCCTCTCCTCGCAAACACGAACCCAATCTTAGCATCCTTATACGCAATTCTGATATTCATCGGCAAAGTCATCGTTACGCCCACGCCTACTGCACTACCATTCAATGCTCCGATCGTAGGTTTTCTGCACCTGTTGATCGCCAAAGCGACTCTACCTCCACCGTCCCTGTGATCGCGATTCTGCTCTTCACCTCCTACGAAGCCTGTATCCAAATCTGCCCCAGCACAGAACATCTTGCCATGACCGGTCTGTACGATACATTTGACGCGATCATCAATGTCGAAAAGCGTGTAAGCGTGCTCGAGCTCACGCATCATGGTGGGCGTGAAAGCATTGTATTTGTTCGGTCGGTAGAGTGTGAGGAGTTGAATCGGAGTGACATCTCTTGAAGATTCTGGGACGTTTGTGACTTTGATTTGTGTGAAGCCAATGTCTGAGTAGGATTTTGGAACTTCAATCTCGTGGAGAGACGGTGATTCGACGTATTTGGAACCCATTCTGTTTGTTGATGGTATATGGGAACGAAACTGTGCTTACTGTCAACAATGAGAGAAAGAGTATAGTTCTACAGAGGTTTGTCGTCGTTGATCGTTTCTCGTTCAACCGCGATTGCCGGTAATGTGTTCCCACGGCAATGGCTGCAAGTGGTGTAGCTAGTCGAGCTCCGCGAGTAGACTTTGGCCGAGGTCAGGCTTCGAGCATTTTCCGAGCCCCAGCTGAGGTCAGGCTTGAGGAGTAAGCTTCCACGTTCCTTCCTTGTCCACGCCAAGGCCCAAGTGAAACCAGCCACAACGTGTGGATCTCTACCATCCTGTTCGATGCCTCTGTACATAAGGCTGCAAGCCCTGCCGTAGTGTCGGCGTCAAAGTGGCCTCTGGCTCCAGCGGTATTGCCTGCACATATATGCGATCTGCGTTGTCGGCTCTCCTCACACACCGCATAAATGAGTGACCTCTCCATCAACGTCGGGACCGACCACATGTCGTTACCGAGAGCTACTGGTTCCACTTTAATGCCCTTCTGCAAGGCGGAATGTACATCATGGCCATATATTCGACGACTACAGCATGTCTGCTCTGGTCACATAAGCGTTTTGTTGCACCCATCTGAGGCGAAGTCGCTACCATGGTTCCTCCTCTCATAGCGCTCGAGGAGCATTTCCTCTCCACGGCTGTTCTGGAAGAATTCAACGATGCATATCAAGAACAGTTCAAAGCCATACCAGCAGCAAAAGACAAGCTCGCGGATCTGGACAGTCTAAGGTTAGAAGAGATGGCGAAAGGAAAAATATCAATGCAAGTGATATCACATGCATGTGCTCCCGGTGGCCCAAGTCCTGAAATGTGCCGGCAAGGAAATGACCAGCTCGCTGCCGCAGTCAGAAAGAATAAGGCTCGTTTTGCAGGGTTTGCAGTACTGCCGATAGCACATCCAGATGAGTGTGCCAAAGAATTAGAGAGATCGGTAAAAGGACTCGGATTTGTGGGAGCCCTCATCGACAACCACGTCAATGGAAAGTACTTCGACGGCAATGAGTACGATGTGATGTGGCAAAAAGCAGAGGAGCTCGATGTGCCCATATACCTGCACCCAACATGGCCTGCCGAGGATATGATGCAACAGTCGTACACAGGCAACTTCACCGCAGGCGCGAGTCGGAGCCTAGGAGCGTCTGGTTGGGGTTGGCATTCAGAGACCGGTCTTCACATTCTGCGGCTATACGCCGCGGGAGTATTCGACAAGTTCCCAAAGCTGAAGATCATTATTGGTCACTTTGGTGAGATGCTGCCTTTTATGCTTCAGAGGATATCCAAGCTCAGTGTGCGGTGGGGTGAGCAGAGGCGGAAGATTCTCCAAGTGTGGGAGGAAAACATATGGATCACGACATCTGGCGTCTGGAGTCTAGATCCGTTGAGGTGCATACTCGGGAACACGAAAATCGACCACATCCTCTTCAGCGTCGACTATCCATTCGAGCCAAATGAGAATGGCCTCAAATGGATCCAAGATCTGGAAGACAGTGGCTTGGTGACTCAGGAGGAGCTGGAAATGATTGCGTACAAGAACTCGGAGAAGCTGTTGAAGATCAAGGCACCGCAGATTGCGAATGGTGTACACTGAGGTTGCTTGCCGTACGCGCATCTCTTGGCTGCAGCATGCTTTCGTGTCGGCCTCGTGGACGTTGCATGTGACTTTTGGTGCAGGGTGAAATCGGGATGGGGTGGCAAAGTCCAGTGTCTCGCCTTCAATTCGACAGAAGTAGATACTGTATGTAGTCTTAGAGGAATTACTGAGCCTCAACACGAACAGAATCAGCTCTGGCGTGTGCATGAGACAGTAGGCATTGGTCTGATCGGAAGGGACGAAGAAATAGTGTTTGAGCAGCAACCAGGATGAGCGACAGGGATGCGATGTGGTCCTGCGCTAGCGCCATTCTTAGCTTCAAGCTGCACCTTGTTGGTCCTTCGACTCGCAGCCTGCTTGAAAGCATTCGCTTCTGCATCCAACATGCGTCCTCTGCATCAACCATGATTGTCTACAACAAATAGGTATGCAGCGCGCAAGCATCATTACCGACACGGAAGACGACGCAACAAGTCTGCCAGACTCTGCCTTTGCAGGCGTACCTAGCAACATTACACTTTCTCGGCTCCAGGAGGGGCGCCGATTGATGTGCGGACTCGGTTTGGTTTGGTCGCTCCTCCATCAGGTCTCCGGCAGATGGCGCTGACTCCGTTTGGCCGTTTCACAAGCATCGCCCTTGCTATCGCCTCCGCGACCCAGCTCAGGGGAGGCCGCACGCAGGATTGTGCCGTGGAAAGTGCTCCCTCGCTCCTTCCTTGACTCACGCCAAACTGATAACGTGACACCGTGGCAATATCGGGTTTCTCCAAACCAATAAGGCAGTTGCGCGTTCTGCAAGCACTTTACGCGTGCCAATCACGTCTTTGCCTAACCCTTGCTATCAGTATGTATGCTTTAATCCGGTCGCCTCGGACTGGCATGGCAACTGTGCAAAGTAGGTTACATATGTGACCAACCTGGCCCCGTTTCAGGGCCGCTTTTTGGGCTGCAAAGAGGAGTGTTGCCTCATAGGCCGTTGCAGCCTGCCATCTATAAGTATACCCTTCCTCCTGCACCTTCTGATACCGCTTTTGGCTCTACGCTCTTTCATCGACAAAGTCACTCCAAGCATCACGACCCTGATTGAATTTCAGTATCGCAATCATGTTCACCTCTTCAAGCCGTAACAAGTCACATCGGGATAGCTTTTCGTACAGGGCGGGAAAGTCGATGAGCAGCAAAAGGCAGAAGTCGTTCAAAGAATATGCGCCAACGAGGAAGATTATCACAGCACAACCAGTTCAGTCGTCTTCAGCGCAATCGTCACCAGCAAAGACTGGTAGCAGTGTGCCGACATCTCCGTATGTGTCCTCTCACACGGTCTATCACACACACTGACTTGTCACAGAAATCTCAACTCAGCCATAGTTACGATTGCAGTAGGGCCAGAGCAAAGGCTCTTTGCCGCACACGAAGATGTTCTGTGCAAGTCAACTTTCTTCGCCATTCAGTGTCGTCAACAATTCTTCGAAACAAACGGCAAGCGAGTCGATCTTCCCAACGAGTCACCGGAGGTTTTCTCGGCGATCTTGGAGTACCTGTACAAGGGTGACTACACACCCAAAGTAGAGTTCGATAAGAAACACAACAGTTGGTTCCTCGACGATACGCCTTCAGCAACAGGCACGAGTGAAAGCATCGTCTACGCTGCCGACGGCACTGCCATCCTGAAAGACACTGTCATTTACGTAAGTCGTCCTTCTCCTTCTACATCTTCCACATACTAACATTGCACATAGTGCTCCGCTCATCGCTACGGACTCGTCGAACTCCAACGTCTCGCCCTCAAGAAACAAGGCCTACAATCCGGTGTCCAATGCTCAACAATCCTCTCATCAGCACGCTACGCCTACTCCAACACTCCAGCCTCAGACAGCAAGCTCCGAGCGCACTATCTGGCCCTCATCATCCGCAGCCGCAACACATTCAAGCGCAGCGGCACGATGCAGATGGAAATGGAGCGAGGCGGCACAGCATTGTTCTTCGACCTCTTCGTCGCAATGTAAGTGACTCACATCAACTGCTCGAACGCCCCTCACTAACATCAACGAAAAGGGTCAACCATCTCGACGACATTGCCACTTCTGCCCGATCGCCACGCACCTAAACTCATTTCCTGACATTCCATCTCAATCACGAGCTCCCGGCTGCGTCCGCAAGTCTGGTCGTAGCTAAATCTCATCTCGTACCGTCTCTGTTTTCACGCTTGTGATATCCTTCTTGTACATAATTTAGACTCTGACATCATTACATTTGGCAGTCAGCATGGCGTTGGAAGAAGAAACCAAGAAAGACACACTCAAAATTGTTGTACCACTATTCTGCTTTTCGAAGGAAACCAGACTGCAAGCCAGAGAAAGGAAGAAAAAGGAATTGTCAAAGTATACTGCGGGAGAAGATGGACTTTTGATTACGGTACTATTCTAGAATTCTGGCTTGGCTACTGATCGCTGCCTGGCTGTGGCGAGAGGATGTAACAATAGCATATCTATCGATATCTAATGTCGTGAATGTTGATGACTACAATCATCCTTGTCTCTCATCTCAGCTACCTGTGCGCAGCCTCGTAATGCATGTCCTTGCAATGCAGCCTCGCGCTCGCAGTCGCCGAAGTGGCAGAGACGTCGCGTGATGCTGTGAGTCATGCCGGATGGCTGAACATCGAGCCAGCGGCCGCCCGCGTTAGCCATGATAAGCGCATGCTGTCCGACTCGAATGTCGGCGCCGCATAGCTCAGAAGATTTGATGGTGTTCGTGATGGTCATTGCAGATAAAAGATGTATCCGATTCATACACCTGTTCCGGGAAAGGCTTCGCCCTTTTTGAGCACCATCATGCGGCGATCTCTAGCGATGTATCCTTTCATCAGGTTCTGAGTCATGATCAGTTTCAATATACGCTGCGATGAATGATGATACCAAAATGGCAAGTGGATGGCTGAGGTTACGCTGTTGAACAGCGCAAGTCACAACGCACCTTGTAGATAGCATTCGCCAGCAGACATTCAACCTCATCGTTGTCAATGCCGCCTTCTCCGTTGCCAACATCTGCGCCTGCGAGCTGCAAAGCTGCCGCGAATTCGTCGATGGGGATTCTGGTTCGCCTCACCGGAGGTGAAGTGTCGCCCTCTTTTGGTGGATCGTAGCCTCCAGCAAGGAAAACTTTTCGAAAGATGTTTCGAATGATGACGTCCCGGCCCCGTTCAAGTGTGAGATATATTCGTCGTTTGACAAACTCTTCTTCGCCACTCTCAAGTGCGCGCTCGAAAGCTGCCAGGTCTGCTTTCCGGATCGCATCTGCAAAGGGCTGGAATAGTCGTGCCAAGTTGGGATTCTGCGATAGCAAGGCAGACGATGGTAGCATGTGCGAAGTCAGCAGCTTCGTCGGGATGAGGTAAGTCAGTATCAGCCGAAGGTTCTTCTGCGACCCGATGTGGCACAGGCTGTAAGCAGCAGTCAGATGCTCCTCCGCAGCGCTGTAATCTTCGTCGACAAAGGAAATGACTCCACAGTAGTACATGAAAGGTACCTGGTGGCTTTTGGGAAAGGCTGAAAGTGGTGGCATATCGCCTGTCGTTGCTTTCAGTGAACGCAGAATGTTCTTCGACAAGGAGAGTTGGTTGAGTTTGAAATGAGTCTTGAACATGGCAGTAGCGATGTAGTAGAGCGCCCACTTCCTCGAGTCTTCCAGCGGGTTGCTATACTTACCATGAGCCTATGCTACGATTGCAACGTGGTAGCGATATGGTCATGAAGAGAACAGACCAGGCAGGAAAAGGACTCACCGGTCGCCATGGCAAAGACTGAAAATGCGATTGGTCTGGCGCGCAGCATCCTCGAGCTTTTCGTTCCTGGCGCTTGGGTCGAATGCATCTTCTTCTTGAAGACCGCCAAACGCCAGACCATTATCACGTTGACTGTTGGTCTTCTCATCGGCCTTGATCGCAAATACTCGCAGATACTTCACAGCGACGTAGAGACAGGGTATAGTCCAAGCAGCGAGAATGCCAGTCTGGTATGCTCGAATGAGCGCGTTCACGAATTCCTTCCACTCTTCATAGACCTTGGCCCAGTCTGCCTCGTTGGTCTTGCCCACGTTTTGAGCTTCTTCGGCTGCGAGCAGTGTTCCCACAAACTTGTGGTAGATGGTGAATATGTCCAACCACGTATTTGCCTCTTTCTTGTCGAGACTCAAAGCAGGATTATACTGCAATTTATATTGCAGGTCGGTGCGCACACTGAACTGGCTCACGCTGTTTCTGAAGTTGTAAAGCCGGCCAGGGTCGTGCTTCGGCGGTTCTGGCGAGATGGTTGTCGCGAGGAGGTATCCGTTTGGGCCTGAAGGGTCTTCATGCGCCAGCGCAAAGTCTTCGAACATCACGTCCGAGTTTGCCATTTTGACGTGTTGTATGTGTCTCATGCGAGAGACAGAAGAGATGTTGCCGCAACTGGAATGCAGCGCCAGCTTCCGTCAAGTTCGCGCCAAGAAACTCTCTCGGCCCGATCCATACACACTCCCGCCTCCGCGACAAATTCCCTCCCGAATTGTTCACCAAGCGAACTTCAGCGACTTTGACACCGCAGTACTAACATACAGGTCGACTCAGTGAGTGCCATTTCCTCTTCAATCGCACATTTTTCGTACTGACAAGTAATCAGGGTAAGCAATGTCCACTACGATCGCGTCTGCCGCACGCGCTTCGCGATATGGGAGAAAGAGCATGGAATGATGTTTTGCTGGAGCATCGTCAAAGAGCCGGAATAGTGGGAAGCGATTGCGATGATGCCACAATACATCTGGCCGGAGTAGCACATTCATATGTGTCTGCGGAGATGGCTATGGACATATACATTTCTCGCTAGCACAACACATTTTGTAAGACGGCTGCTGATTCTGATGCCCATATCAGGTCTCCCGCAAAAATGCCTAGCCGACTTCACGAATACCAGGTCATTGGCCGTCACCTGCCAAGTGATGCCAATCCGACCCCAAAGCTCTACCGCATGCGCATCTTTGCTCCGAACGATGTCGTTGCCAAGAGCCGATTCTGGTACTTCCTTGCCAAGCTGCGCAAGATCAAGAAGGCCAACGGTGAGATCGTTAGCTTGAACAAGGTGCGTACCGTCAAAAGAAGGGCTTGCAACAACGAACGGACAGTCGGATATTGATTGAGGGTACAGATCAACGAGAAGCACCCACTCAAGGTCAAGAACTTCGGTATCTGGATCCGCTACGACTCTCGTTCTGGTACCCACAACATGTACAAGGAGTACCGCGAGATGTCTCGCTGCGAGGCTGTCCAGGCTCTCTATCAGGACATGGCTTCCCGCCACCGTGCCCGCTTCAGGACCATCCACGTAAGATTCGCGCATGCTCGCCCAAGCTCAAGCAACGGAGCACTAACGAAGTCGTACAGATCCTCAAGGTTATCGAGGTTGAGAAGACCGACGACATCCGCCGCCCATACATCAAGCAGCTCACCTCCAAGAACCTCAAGTTCCCAATGCCCCACCGTGCACCACCAACCAGCAAGAAGGTCATCTTTGCTGCCACCCGCCCGAACACCTTCTACTAGATGTGTTGAGCGTTTTCTGCATTTGGTACTGGGAAAGCGGATGACTGCTCGGATCGGTGGTCTCGGAAAGGCGTTACTCAGAGTGCGCGTAGCTAGCATATGACGGAAAAGTTGCTGGCACGACGTCCAAGATGCATGAATACCCAGAAGTTTTCACGTTTCACGTTCACATCACCATTCTCCGTTACCAAAACTCGCTATCGAACTATGCTTTGGTGACATTGGTCTTCGCGGCCTTAGACTTATCAATCTCATCCTCCGGCGGTGTAGCGCTTTCCTTGCCATCAATGGTATACAACGTCGCAACACCCAATCTTACAGCTTCCTCCTCAGTGAAAGTCCCATAAAAGTCCTCATCATCCTTTTCACCTAGGCCGACGGGCGGCCACAGCTTATTGATCACATAGTGCACCGTGAAGCTCACAGCGAATCCCAGTGGGAAAGCCAGATAATACCTATTTTCACTTGAAGTCAGCAACGTGCACTCAGCAAAGTCGGTTCTCATCTTGAACTCACAAATTCGTACAAGCCTCTGGAACCTTGACATTCGGAGTAACAGCATGCGCAAATCCCGGCAAAAGATACGCCCACCCAACGACCCAACTCGTAAAACTTCTCCAATTAATCCCTCTCCAGTAATAATACACCCCTTCCTTATGCGGATTATACAGATCACTCAACTTAATCTTCCGTTTCCTCAGAACCCAGTAGTCACAGGTCATGATACCGACCATTGGGCCAAGGAAAACCGAATATGCTGAAAGCACTGAGATGAAAGTCGAAGCCGCGGAGAGGAGTTGCCAGGGACACATGGCGATACTGAGGACGAGACCAATATAGGCTCCTCGTCTGATGTTGATGTATGACGGGAAGAGACCGGCTGTATCCATTCCGGCGGAGAAGGCGTTGTCGATTGTGTTGATAGCCAATTGGCAGATGACCAGGCCTACGCCTGCGAAGAATGCTGCGGCGCGGGATTTGGGATTGTAGTCTGTATCAAGCCATTTCTGGACCATATTAGGTGGATTCCAGATCGCTTCGCCGTAGACGCCCTGAGAAGCTGAGGCGCTGAGACAGCCTAGAGATGGCATTATTGCGCCGAACACGATGATGGAAAACCATTGTCCAAAGACTTGGTCGCCGGGGCGTCGGGCGAAACGTGAGTAGTCCATTTGGTTGGTGAGACCTACTGCGATGCCTCCGATCACGGTTGTGACTCCGTGTACGATTGACCAGCCGAGTTCCCGGGATGTCTTTGCTGTTGCTGGTTGGGAGAGAAGCGGTCCGCCTCCTCCTGCTTCGTTCATGACCCAGATTACCATGGAGATGAGGGTGAGAGCGGAGATTATGTTGAAGACTAGGATGATCCATTTCATTTTCTCGGGTCGGACGTATAAGATGGGGATCATGAGGACGTTGAAGAGGATCCAGCCGATGAACTGGCGGGCGTCCATTTTGGCAGATTCTGGGAATGGGTTCTTTAGGGTTTGGTAGGATGGGAAGATGGCGCAGAGAATGTTCTGTACGCAGAGTCCGCCTGTCCATGACTGTACCGAGAACCAAACGAGTGAGAGGACTATTCGCTGAATGATGGCAAGGTAGCTGCCATACATACCTAGACTCAACCTGTCAGTGGACGGTCTCTGCGTTTCTTTGCTGCATCTGTCACTCGCCCCAAATGTATCTGCTTACAACAGGAAATCCGATATGCCATTCAGCGCCCACGTAACCATTTCCTATGGCGACCGCGGCGATGATGAACTTTCCGATTATGATGGCAATGATGGCCTGCCATACGGCGAGACCGGCGCTAACCAGCGACGCTCCCAGCTGGAAGTTGCTCAAACATATCTGATTGATGGCCCAGAAGGATATGTAGGCCCATGGCGTCCAGGTTCTGCGACTTGGTGGCAGTGGTCGGATATCCTCATTGATCCAGAAACTCACGACACTTCGTGAAGTCGTGGGCAGCCTAATGAACTCCAAGACTCGTCCCAGCGCCATTGCAGTTGGTGTTGAAGACAACGACAGTAGTGCTGACCTACCTTCGACTCACCTTCTTGAGTATACCTACTACTTACGAAGCCTCGGAATACCACTCCTCAAGAGAGGCGCGACTGATAGGCAAAGCATCATAGGTTCGTATGGCACGACTGCCGAAGTGTGCCATCCCAGGTGCGGATCAACATACTCGTGGCCGTCCGGGATTCAGAGCTGGAAGTTGTCCTCTTGGCCGCCGGCGCGGCCAATAGATAAGAAGTTTGTCGTTGGCCGGCACCGCAGAACAAGCAGCACAGCCTGGGACGCGCGAAAGCTTGCATACGGAAATAACAACCCCTCGTGAGAATTATTGCCTGGATTGGCTATCGACACGCGCGAGCATGGGTTTGCCGCAGAGCTCTAGCCTCGCCGTTATGCGAATCGCAGAGAGATGCGCCGACGGGAAGTTGGCCGGTGGTGGTGGTGGGAGCCTGGGAGCTGGGAGGCACGTCTTCGCAGGTGTATGAGTGAGCGAGGTCAGGATGAGCTCGGGCAGCTCTCAGAGGCGTGAGGAATCGAGGTCACTGGTCTTTCCGTTGTTCTTGTATCTGATTGTGAGATCAACTTTGGTGGTTGAAGCTAAGATTACAAGTTCAAGATGGGTAGCACTGCACAAAAGACGGTGCGCATTGGCGTTGATGTCGGAGGTGAGCGAGAGCTGAGCTGAGAGCTTCCACTTCACACGGGTCAAGACATAGTTCTGCTCAGGCTAAGCATACTTAGGCACGAACACCGATGCTGTTGCCATTGAGCCGTCCAAGCAATTCACAGAATCTCGAGGTGTTCTCGCACACCACAAGACTCCAACGACTCCCGATGTCACGGAAGGAATCGAAGCAGCTGTGCGAAACGTCCTCGACAAGTCCGGGCTCCCATCTGAAAGCATCGCGAGCGTCACAATCGGCACGACCCATTTCATCAACGCCGTCATCGAGCAAGATGCCCGTCGCCTCAGACGCGTCGCTATCATACGCATCTCCAAGAGCTTCCTCCGCGAAGTCCCTCCTTTCTCCGAGTTCCCGCCCGGTCTCACGAGCATTATCAAGGGCTATGTGGGTTATGTCGACGGAGGTCTGCATATAGATGGATCTCAAGAAGCTCCACTAGTCGAAGAGCAAGTCGTAGAAAGATGTGCAGACATCAAGAAGCTGGGTCTGAGCTCTATCGTGGTTGTAGGAGCTTTCTCTCCAATCGACGACCACTTTCACCAGGAAGATCGAGTACGAGATATCGTGCTTAAAGAGATTCCGGGCGCCGATGTTGTCGTCTCGCACGAGGTTGCAAACATTGGTCTGTTAGAGCGAGAGAATGCAAGTATCCTCAATGCCGCCATCTTGAGATATGCAAAGAGGACAGTCAAGGGCTTTAGACGCGCGATCAAAGCACTCAAGCTGACCTGTCCGCTTTTCTTGACGCAAAACGATGGCACCCTACTCGACTCTGCCGCAGCCGCCAAAATCCCCATCAGGACCTTTTCCTCTGGTCCGACCAATTCTATGAGAGGTGCTGCCTATTTGACAGGCCACGAGACAGGAAACCAGTCAGCAATTGTGGTCGACATCGGTGGCACGACGACTGACGTCGGCGTTCTTCTGCCGTCTGGTCTGCCCAGACAAGCAAGCGCATATGTGACGGTTGCTGGAGTGAAGGTGAACTATTCCATGCCGTCGTTGCACTCGATCGGTCTTGGCGGAGGCTCGGTCGTGCGACAGCAAGGCGACAAGGTCACAGTTGGCCCAGACTCTGTCGGACACTACCTCATACGCGATGCTCTTGTATTTGGTGGCAAGGTTCTCACCTCGTCTGACATTGCTGTAGCGGCGGGCAAGGCACAGATGGGCGACAGCACCGCGGTGGAGTCCCTCGAAAAGGCACTAATTCCACAGGCTGAAGGTCGGATCAAGCAATTACTCGAAGATGCTGTGGATATGATCAAGACCTCACCAGAGCCCCTGCCTGTGCTTCTGGTTGGTGGTGGTGCTGTACTGGCTCCGTCATCTCTCAAAGGAGCGTCAGAGCTGAAACTACCGCCATATCACGATGTAGCAAATGCAGTGGGAGCTGCCATCTCGAAGGTCGGCGGAATCGTCGACATCATTCAGCAGATCGCGGACATCTCGCAAACTCAAGCTGTGGAGAGAGCGAAAGAAATGGCAATCCAGAAAGCGCTGGATGCCGGGGCCATCAAGGAGAGCATTATCATTGCAGAGGTCGAGACATATCCCGTCACTTACATGGCCAATCAGCTACGAACAATTGTCAAAGCGGTGGGCGAACTGGATATTAACATGCAGCCTTCTTCCCTCGACGATGACGAAGCAGACGGCGAAGACGAAGCACCTGAAGCAGCCAAGGACTTTGCTATCAAGGTTGTAGATGAGCCGCCAATCGATCCACGCACGTATAAGCCGACCATTGTCAAGAATGAGCAAGGCATTCTGGAATGGCAGATTACCGAGACCGATATCAACTATCTCGCGGATGGTTGCTACGTTCTTGGTTGCGCTGGAGGCGGTAGTCCAGCGGCCTCGAGAATCCAGCTCCGTGACATGCTACGCGCTGGCTACAAAATGCGTGTCATCCGTCCTGAGGACCTACCAGAGCCAGGCAACATTTATTGGGGTGGCCATATGGGCTCCCCAGCCACATCCAATGAACGCCTGCAATCTCTTGAGACGGTCAAGGCTTTCGAAGCACTCATGGAATACCTCAAAGAAGACACATTCGATGCCGTTATGGGTCTAGAGATAGGTGGCGCAAACGGCATTGAACCTTTCCTGGTCGGATCGAGTCGCTTCTATGATCGCCCAGTAATAGACGCTGACTGGATGGGTCGAGCTTACCCAACCTACTGGCAGACTACGCTCGCTGTCCACGCACCAGGAGAACTAGTTCCATGTGTGATAGACTCTGGAGACGGCAAGACCATCATCATGACCAAAGCCTCCAACGATGAAATTGTCGATCGCGCATTGCGAGCTAGCTGTGCAGAGATGGGGTCTCGGGTCGGCAAAGCTGCAAAACCAACCACATCCCAGAGAGTAAGAGACTATGGTGTCCTCAACACCGTCTCTCTAGCATGGAGAATCGGTCGCTGTATTGCCACTGCCGAAGTCAACAACACGCTTTCTACCGTAGCCGAACAAATCGTAGAACAAGTCGGAGGAACTAAATCGGCTAAAGTCCTCTTCAGAGGCAAGATTGTTGGCGTCGAGAGACGTCTTTTCAAAGGTCACTCCTATGGCACGATCACGATCGCCTCCCTCAGCGCAAACGAAGACGACGATTCTGCTGATCTCAAAGCACAACGCCTGCCGGCAGTAAAGGAAACCGGAACTCTCACCATTCCATTCAAGAATGAGAACATCTATGCCGAGCATATCGACGATGATGGCACGAAGAGCATCATCGCAAGCGTCCCAGATCTGATCTGCGTTCTCGACACTGGTAGTGGCAAGAATTTGGGTGTTCCAGAATTCAAGTATGGATATCGGGTCACAGTTCTAGGCATCACTTGCAGTCCGAGATGGTCCGACACCCCACGAGGCTTGGAGATCGGTGGGCCAGTGTCCTTCGGCTATGAACACATCGAATATAAGCCTTTGGGTGAGTATGTGGAGCCTAGAAGTGTGATTGCGGAATATGCTCCGAAATGAGGATAGATAGAATAAATCCAAACTCCACACTGGCCGCGCTCTTGTTCCTCACCACCTCTCCTATCTTCTCGGCACATTGCAGATACCTCCAGACCTCTGGTCGAGCAAAGGAGGCAGCAGTCCACTACAATACAGTGCAGCTCTGAATGCTGAGCTAGCGGGAGACCATGTGACACGATCACTCCTTAAATCGCGTTTACCTTCTGTACAAATCAAACACTTCGGATGCCACGTTTTGTCAAGAGACACGACCGTTGCCCACAGTTAAATGAGCTTACGCAGGACGAAAGTGCTATCCCACAAGCTCACCTGAGAAGTGACAGCGGAGCGACTCAAATCATAGCCAATGCAAGGCTTTCATTAGCAACGAAATCGGCGGCTTGGAGATCACAATTTGGCGAGCTTCATTGCAATTCAAACGCCCAGCCCTAAAGGTGTCTCCTCAATCGCCTGGAGCTCAATGATAGCGACGAATAATATCAGACTTCCGAAGCCTGATTGTCAAGACTTCGCAGAAGACTGGGAATTAGGTACCATCATTGCTGACCTGCATAATTTTCATGAGTCGACTTACAGCCTCGCCTTACCATTGAGCCATGAATGACTGTTGAAGTAACGATGATTTGGATTTGCCTTTATTTAATACTCGGTTGATTCGGCGTGTGAGAGAGAAGGAAAAGCTGGATCGTTCGCTACAAGTCAACGTGAAGATTAGATATGTTGCTTTCTTCAAAGCCTGGAATGTCGATGAATGAATACTATCGTCCGTTCAGGCTTGATTCTTGACGTTCGAAAAGCTATCATGTCTGGTGGGAAGAGCTGGGAACTCGATATCTCTCATTCACTCGAATTTCTTGCTCTGAGACGTCAAGGCCTGGGCTTGATCAGCTATGAGAATCAATCAGAACCAGACCGCAAGATCCAAAGACGAGCGAACTTGTCATTTGCCAAAGAACCAATTCTCAAAGAAGTCTAATACAATATTGAGAACAAGGAAACAAAAAGAGAAACAATCGCCCACGGCTCAATGGTAAGGCTATTGCTACGCAGATCACTATAGGATTCCAACAGCCTACGAGAATGAGCTGCATTGAAGTACCATTTCTTAGTCATTTGCTGACTCGCCATTGAGCCGTGAATAATTGTGAAAGGTTGTGAAATGTAAGAGGGCATTTAAAGGCTGTCATTTGCATGTTCAAGGCGAAAGAACAAAAAGAGCAACACCCACCCACAGCTCAATGGCAAGGCTGACGCCGACCTCTACACCTGCAGATTGAGATCAATCCGGGGCAATGGACTGCGAACCACCAGTCATTTGTTAGCCGCAGGTAATTGTCAAAGACTGTGAGGTGTCAGAGCATATTTATATGCTCCTGCAGCTGATCACCTGCATGTCGGTGATTCGACAGGTCGAGGCTGTTGAGTGAAAGGCAAAGAGACTCGAAAAGGACAGAAATATGAGAGCATCATTGATTTGCCTATAGATGCTCGGCACTAATTTACTCTTGACCGGGCGATGCATGTTTGGAGATCCTCGAGAGCTACGGCACGATTATGGAGTGTCTGAACACCCAGCCTGAAAGCAAAAAGCTTGGCAACCACCCATAATTCAACGACAACTTCCGTCAACAACCTCTTCATGGAAGACATCAACTGGCCTTCACCGACGATGTTGATCTCAAGTTAGTCAAGCACCAAAAAGCCAGCGATTTACAAACCGAGCCGTTGAGCCATGAATCATGTTCAGGAAATCGACACTTTGTAGATGCTGATATATGCTGCCCTGACACCAGACCTAGCAAGTAGGAAGGGCTTGAGTTGGGACAGAATGTTGACAGTCGCCCAATGCTCAACAGCAATAGAGGCTCGATGAGGCTGAGCTTCCAATCCCGATTTTATTGCTATGAATCAGACATGATCCCATCCTCGTGTTTCGAAGGCAACAAGCGAAGAAGGCTTACAGATTACCTAGGGCATCGAGCCATGAATGATTGTCGACGGTTGTAAGATTCAAGAAGGTCCATGAAGCTTCATCGGTCGGAATCCACGAGAACAAAAAGACTGCTGTCTTACCTCGAGTCACGAAAATGATTCATCATGGGATCGCGATATCGATGCTGAAGCAGAACATTGGCGAATCGCCCGCAGCTCAGTGGCAAGAGGAAAGAGCGTCTCCAGGCTTCTGCGAGAGTCTGGATCTGCATTTCGGATACCATTCAAGCGCTGAAATGAGCGAATTACAGACTGAGCCATCGAGCCATGAAATGGTCGTCGAAAGTCGTGAACGTGAAGAGGGTCTATATTCCTTGATTAGTCCTTATCGAAGAACCAAAAGGAAAAAGAATTATCAGTTCCCAGACCTTGAACAAGTTCCACCGGGATATCAAAGGGTTATTGCCCCGGTCGCTCACAGCTCGGTGGAATTTAGGCACTTCAGTCGATCCTCTCAAGACAGGTTGATATCTCGCGAATCGGCGACGGCGTCTTGCGTGTAGTCAAGCACCGGCAAGCTGGTGACTAACAGACTGCACCATGGAGCCATGAAGGACTGTCGATGGAAGGCAAATTATTGTCTGTATCTCGGTGCTCAGTTGATGGACTTGAACACTCGGTCGAATGATGGTTATTGCGGCGCTTGTGTTTCGATTTCTTCTCTGGATTGCAGTGATCCATTCGAATTTGATTCTTCGTCGATGAGGTTGTCTTGTACGCGTAGCGGTACAGCGTCTTGAAGGCACAGCTATGCCGGAACTCGTGCAGGTATCGAATCATAACAAGTTTCCGAAGGCAGTCATACCTGAGAAGAAGACACAGAGATGAGAAGTGTAATAATCGGAGGACCAAGCATTTCCCAAACCCCTAGCAAGAATACATAAGTCCTGCTTGCTCATTTCAATTTTCGTGCCGAAGCTCATATGCCTCTCGAATGTCCTACACATTCATTCATCTTCATCCAGCATCTATCCATACCACCATTCTGCCTTGATTGCCGCCGCGTACATACGATGTAGGTCGGCAGAAGGGATGCTTAATATCATGGCCGTATTGCCATATCCATTAATGTTGTTCATTTGTGCGGTGTCCAATTCAGTATCTACCGGTCCTTCTTTGGGGTGTTGTCAGTCTCGGAGACCTGGTCACCAAGACGGTTGTACTCGTTGCTCAGACCCTCAGCCTGCTTCTTCAATGTCTCGATCTCGACGTCCTTCTTCTTCAACTGCTTCTTGAGCTCAGAGATTTCGCCGAGCTCACCAGCCTGACCAAGTCCAGAAGAGGTCTTGGCTGGGTTCTCGCCCTTGAGGTTCTTGACTTCCTCCTCGAGGCGTAGAGTATCGAGGATCATGATGTAGGTGCGGTTGAGGATGAGGGAGAGGAAGAGCGTGAAGCCGCAGAGATACATGTTGCGCTGCGAGTAAAACTTGCGGGCCTGCACTTCCATGCGTTCGCTACCGGCTACAGCAGCAACACTAAGGATGTGTTAGCAAATTTCAAGCGGACTGAATTTGCGTCTGCTTACCCTGCCGCTCCACCCTGGTACTTGGCCTGAGCCAGCTCTACCTGAACGCGATAGACGCGGTTGACACTGTCAATGAACAGAATCAGGATGAATATGAATGTGATCTGGGTCATGTCAGTGCTCAGCCTTGCGCGCATTGGCGTGGCTACCCACCTTTAATCCATATTGTAATTTGGCTATCAGAGGATTCTCCGATATGAAGGTGAAGAGTTTGCGCTTGATGGTGAAGGGGAGTGGGATAATGAGGGACATGAAGACCACCATCTCAAAGACGAGGAGGGCGAAGACCTAGAGGAGGCATTGTTAGCATCAAGAATGGACACGAGGTAGGATAGGGGGGATACGGGAGCGTAGATGAGGCTAGGCATGTTGACTGCTGATGACAATGCTATGGCCAGGATGCAATGCAGGAGACGGAGAGGGCCAGGAAGTGGGCAGGAAGTTGTATACTTACGAGACTGTAGTAGAGCGTCATGGTTGCTGTAGGTGCCTCGTGGGCGCGCCTATGTTTTTGTGAGGTGTTTCTGTGGTGTCTGTTCGGCAGTCGAACCTCTAATGGAAACGTGTGGTGGAGCTCAGGATGGTGATTGTGCTGAGCAGTCGCAGGAGGGAATGTCGAGTGTTCCAGGAGTGCGAGTCTCTGAATTTGTATGACAGTCTGTGGTGAAGAGGTGTCCACAAACGACTAGAACTACCACGCAGCTCGACAAACTTGCTTGGCACGTCCACGATCCACGATGCTGCAACGTCATCGTCATCGCGCGGGAAGTGGCGGTGGGAAGCGCCTTCTTATCGATACCGTACCTAAGCGAATTTCGCATGCGCATCGATTTGCCATTGAGCATCGCCAGGCACACGTCGCTCAAATATGGCGTCGAATGAAAACCCCCTCAACACGCCCCATACGCTTAAGCGGCCTGCGTCTGATGATGTCTCTACACAGAATCCTCAAAGCGAAATCTTGCCTGGTGAGTCCGCCACGACTCGAGCGAAGATCGAGCGTCACGGCGATGACCGTAATGCCCAGCTGAACGGCAATGACGAATTCGAAGAGTCGCCTAACAAGCGCGTCAAACTCGACAATGTACCTGCAGAGCCAGAGCGACCAGAACGCCAGAAAGGAGTAGCGCCGATTAAGAAAGAGTATCTGGTCGATGTGAACAATCGCAAATCCGATGACCGAGCTCAATATGACGACGATGCCGCTGAAGCTGGAGGGAAAGCATCAGAGGAGACAACAGGTGGTAGAGGCGGCAAGAAGACGAAGGGCGGACAAAACACAAATCGCAATTGGGGAAGCTCCAAAGACGCTATTCAACTGTGCAGGTCACGAGCACATGCGAATGAGTTCTCGCCTATCACCTGCTCCTTTGGCGAAAAGTGCAAGCTTGAACATGATATCAGAAGGTACCTGAAAGATGGCAAGAGAGAGGACATGCAGACCTTCAATGGCTCATGCCCAATCTTCGAACAAAAGGGCAAGTGCAGAGACGGATGGAAATGCAGGTGGGCTATGAGCCACGGGAAAGAGATCGAGCGTGAGGATGGCCGGAAAGAGCTTGTGCAGATCTTCAAGGACGGCGCGAATGGACACCCAGAGAATTGTAACGCAGACTACGAAGACCAAGACTCGGTGGGAGTGGTCAATGTCGTCAGCAATGCGGACAAGATCATCCTTCGCAAGAAGAAATGGCCGACACCAAAATCTGACAAGATGGTCAAATGGCTAGATCAAACTCAGACTCGCGGCGATGATAGTAACCAGGCCAAAGAAGAGCGACAGAACAATGCTGCGAGGTTCACTGAACCACCTCTGCGGCCTTCAGAGAAACGACGCATCTACTATGGCCCGGAGACTCCAGTGCTCGCGCCGCTCACAACTCAGGGCAATTTGCCGTATCGAAGGCTCTGCGTTGAACTTGGAGCGCAAGTTACATGGTCGGAAATGGCAATGGGCCTGCCACTGATACAGGGCGAAAAGCAAGAATGGGCGTTGGTGAAAGCACACGAGTCAGAACTTCAATCACCAAACTATTTTCCGAAGAACATCATTCATGACTACGACAACAGCAAAGACATTCGGTTCGGTGTGCAAATGGCCGCCAATAAGCCCTGGCTAGCCTTGAAGACGACAGAGTGTTTGACTGCGCTGTGCCCGAACCTCAGAGCAATCGACCTGAATTGCGGTTGTCCGATCGATCTAGTCTATCGCACCGGCGCAGGATCAGCACTGCTTGATGCTCATGGCAAACTAGAAAAGATCCTTCGCGGCATGAACACTGTGTCTGGAGAGGTACCAGTCACCGTGAAGATCAGAATGGGAACCAAAGACAAAGTGCCTACTGCAGAGAAGCTCTGCCAGAAGCTCGTCTTGGGCGGCCACGAAGCACAAGATATGAATCTTGGCCCTGCAGGCGTCGCAGCTATCACCCTCCACGGCCGCTCCAGACAGCAGCGCTACACTCGCAGCGCAGATTGGAAGTACATCGCCGAATGCGCCACCCTCGTCAAGAAGCTCCGAGCTGAGCACGCCGAAGTTCAAGACACAGTTCGCGAGCCAGACGCTCGAGACATGCCCAACACCCCAGACGGTCTACCCTACTTCTGCGGCAACGGCGACATCCTCTCACATGTGGACTACAACGAACACATCACCAACGCCAAAGTCGACAGCATCATGATCGGCCGCGGCGCCCTGGTCAAACCTTGGGTCTTCGAAGAAATAGAAAAGAACCAATACCTGGACAAATCCGCCATGGAACGTCTCGCCTTTATCGAAAAATTCTGTCGTCATGGACTAGAATACTGGGGCGCAGACGAGATCGGTGTCGGCAACACACGACGTTTCCTACTCGAATGGTTGTCATTCAGCTGTCGATATGTGCCGATCGGGTTATTGGAGTATTTGCCGCCGAAATTTGGGGATCGACCTCCTGCTTTCAAGGGAAGAAGTGACTTGGAGACGCTCTTGTCAAGTGGGAATTACAAGGATTGGATTAAGATAAGTGAGATGTTTTTGGGACCGGCGCACAAGGACTTCAACTTCCAGCCGAAGCATAAGAGTAATAGTTATGAGATTGAGGCGGAGGGATGATGGATATGGAGCAGACATCTTTTCTCTCGGGGTGTTGCTTCGCTAGCATGCTTCTTCGTTGGCCCAGCGCCATCGATTGAGTTGGTGGCTAGCTTGAATCTATCCGTGAGGTAAGGAACATGAAGCATGTCTCACAAGGTCAGGAGGCGCTTCATACTCATATTCGAGATACTGAGATGTCGTCTATCTTACGATATACAAGACCACGAGTCAATCTGATTCGATAGCTCTCATTGCTGTGAATGCAAGCGACTTTTTCTTTGCCATGGGATTCCGAACATGATTGAGAGGTACTTTGACGCGATACCGGTGACGGAGAACATTCGCGTGTTGTTAGTGAAGCCTCGGCATACTTGTTGGAAGAGGCCAATAACAGCTGTACGAAAGAATATATGTCTTGTTCTGGGCTATATTGGGCGCGAAGTGGGCCCACCTCATCAAGATGATACACCACTTTTCCAATACAAGCTTCATCCCCACAAACTGTCCTTCGGTCGCGGATTGGTTGGTTCGAGTGTTGTCTTTATCTTGTTGGTGTAGGGCTTACTGGGGTTGGACCTGCAGTGTCCGACGCGGGCAGGGAAGAACGCGGTGTATAGTAAGTCTCGTTGCTAAGCAAGGCATTTTATCATCTTCCATCGCGGTCATCGTTGGAGGTGCAAAATAACGCATCGAATCTTGAACTATGGAAGTGGTTGTTGTAATCACGGGATAGTTAGGTGTGGTGGCTTGTGCGCTGCTGCAAGACGTCTCACAAGACTTGCAAGATGTGCAGCCTGGTGTGACGCGTTCTTGTCATGGTGTAAGACGAAAGTCATGCGGTATGCAGCGCGGCTGTGATGCATTGCTCTTCGGAACTTACGATGGTCCATCGCTTGAGTGAAGTACCGGGCCGTAGATGTAAAGTCTTGTCAATGCTGCTGTGCTACGACCGGCACTGAGTCCGAGTCCGATCAGCAATGAGATAGAGAGTACTTGGTTGACAAAAACTCAGACCAAGCTTCTCGTCTCGTATAATTGACCGTGCAGCTGGTATCGATCCCCCAGGAGGGGAAGTCCGCTCCTCTTTCATGCGCGCAGCAAAAGCATGGTTGTTCTCTTCTTGGAAGCTTTCGGCTTCGGGTGGAAGGGCATATACCATTGTCGTAAGCATCTTCAATCGTTGGACGCGGGCAATCCTACCAGGCTTCAGCCGGAACGAGAAGAGTGTCGATCGAATTGGTCGGTATGAGGACTCGGCTGTTGTTCAGGAGAGATGCGGAGTGCAAACTCTGGGTGGAGTAAGGATGAGACCTTCTCCCTGCTGGCCGCCATCGAGATTGTTGTTGGATCAGATCTACAGCACCAGCTCGCCATGCAAGCACTTGCGCAGCGGTGAGCGTTAGACAGTGGTGTTGGCTGTCTTCAAGGCCGAGATGTATGGTGGTAGACTTCGACGGGCTAATGCATGGCGCCTGGCTGTACCATTGGCGTCTACCCGAGTTTTGGTTGTTAGACACGAGCCGCGCATTCGCAACAACCTTTGGGAGTGGACTGAAGCATACTAAAGCAAGTCCAAATGGCGACTGTATTTCGTTGCAGCTGTTTCCGACGAGTGTTTCCGACATCAGGCCATGCGATCGCGAGCTGCAGACACACATTGTTCGAGATAGAGAGAGATATGAGCATTTCCGAAGACTTTCCACATTTTCAGGGATGAGTTGTTCCCCGCATGCTCGATGCACCCTCGTCGCATCGGCAGAGTCGAAGCGTCAGGTTGAATGCAAGCTGGAGAGGAGCTCAACTTCGCAGCCCGCACTGGTCCCTTTGGTACTGACACGTACTCTGAGGTTCATGTTATGATCTCGCGATTGCCACGGTTCTCTTGCAACACCACCTCCTCTCACTTCAGACGCTGGATGTCGGTCTTTCATGTTGTAAGGAGACGGCGTCAAACGTCTGACAGCAGCAGGTGACATTGAGGTGAAGTGTCACCATGATGTCAATCACCGGCTCTGCTTCTAAGTTGCGTTATGCATGCTTAGGGCACAGATTTGTGCTATCGCGATATCGTCCTGTAACTACATCTGGACTGCGATCGCGGACTGTCATTTCGATGATACTGAATGTGGACACTCATTTTGAGCGGCCGCTATTGCACGAAAAGCCAATGCCATTGCACGTAGCATGCAGGCGTCTGCTTGGGTGATCAGATAATAATATTGGACATGGGATAGTCCGCCAAACCTTCCGGTTGCAGACACTGTCGTCTCACTTGACATCTTAGCTCAGAGAGCCATTGTATCTTGAGATGAGACTTGACGTCCTGCGCTGGTTGCCGGCCCGGGGTACGCGTCTACGAAGAGCGTGAGGATGGGTTGCGTTTGACGTATGGGCAAATCGAGGTGTCGTCAGTGCGAAGTTGCCGTGATAGCGATCGACATCAAATGCTCTCCGTCGGGTAATTCGAAAGTGAAGCCTCAGCCTCGTGACTGACGTCGCAGGAGATCGAAGCTGTAATACCAGCCACAATTTTGACTTCATGACAACCACGAGGCTGTGCTATGGGCTCAGAGGTGACGTTAGACCCAGGCGCGTACGACTTCTGCAAACCAGATTTCCCCAAGCTGGCCCTGGACGATACGGAAATGGTCTCCTCAACCACTGCAGCTTGTTGTCCGTAGCATATAACATCCTTGTCAAAACCTGATGGATACCAAGCTGAAGATCGCTCATGCCTGTGAGAAAGAGCGTCGAGGAGTGTTTCCTAATGGCGGTGTCTCGGGGCCGGGGAATATGGGGGCCGTAGGCGTGGTTGGATGCAGTTCACATGGCATTAGTCCCTGCTTGGCACCAACAGTTCAAGCCGTCTCGCGTCGTCGGTATGCTGAAAGAGGTATTGCGAGGGCGCTTCGATCATGTCTCACAGCAACGAGATGAGACATGCCAGGATCCTTCCTTGAATTCCCCAGGCCTTTGACATGGCTTTTGGCGTCGCTCGAAATCATCGTTCGCATACCAGGGCAGCTCGCGGTAGATATGCAAAGCGCCGCTGTCATGGTCACGGTGTTCAACTTGGTGCCCGTCGTTGCAGTCGCTCCCCTGATTCTCCGCGACGTTACTTCCAAGCTGCTTCCAGGATCACGAGTCCTCATCCTGGTGCATCGCGCTGGCGCCATGTCGGCCCATACCGGCTTACTTTACTTGCATGCTCTTTCGATCGTTGGCCGTCAGTCGACGTCACGCACGCCTCTCAATGCCACGCCTGCTTTTCGATGAGCAATAGCTGCATCGCTGCAATTTGCATTGAATATTGCAAGGAGGTGGTCGATGAAGGGATCGTTGTCCTGAATATTCCTCGAGAGAACAGTGGTGCTATATCGATGGCCGGGTGGCTGGTAGGCTCCTTCACCGCAATCAACAGCTGACGGTGTAGACGGAATAATAAAGAAGGGCTCTGGTGGGCTGTGCCTGAGAGCAAAGTACTTCCGGGATCTGGGGTGGTGTGAAGTCGACTTGGTCGGACCTGAGACCATTCATTGGGTGAGGGGCAAGGCGGCAACGTACCGCTAGCCCTAGCCTAGCTCGGAGGCTGGTGCGTACCAGGACTTGTTTTTTGGTTCGTCTGCCCTGTGGTGACAATTTCATGGCTGTCTTGAACATTATTTTAGAATAAGTGGTGGCCACGGAGTTCGCCCTCCGAACGTCCAAGTCCAAGCGAGGCCCAACGGAAGTGCCTTTACAAATCAAAAGCATCTCCTTCGGCAGCGTCTCGTCCCTACTCACACGGGTGGTCCCAATGAGATGCTCACGTGGTCTTCCTGGTTACAACGGCTAGTCATTCGGCTGTAGGTAGGCGAGTCCAGGATCCGCGCCTTCCTGCA
The DNA here is from genome assembly GCA_001578225.1 of Pseudocercospora musae. Taxonomy (NCBI): domain Eukaryota; kingdom Fungi; phylum Ascomycota; class Dothideomycetes; order Mycosphaerellales; family Mycosphaerellaceae; genus Pseudocercospora; species Pseudocercospora musae. The sequence continues at coordinate 63,494 of LFZO01000042.1, read as the reverse complement.
TTGGTGAAAGTTGTAGGCAATATCAGATGCATACGAGGCTTCAAGAAGCGAGGACAACCACAGTACCTCGCAGGCTGTACATGATCGATCTGATTTTGCCGCTCACCGCCGAAAGCATTGAATCGGACATGGCTGTAAATACATTGCTGCAGCACAATCGAGTGCCCCAGGACCGTCTGTCCCTGAATGCCCAGCGTGTTGAGAAGACGCACCGCATGTTATTGGTGGCAAGCGTCATCTGATGAGAATACGTGCAGCAGCCGAGAATCACACGCGTCTGCAGTCGTGGGTCATGAAGTCGAAAGTGTCCAGCAACGAGCAAGGCCGCTGTTTCACCGTGTGGTTGGCTCCGAGCCATGCACAGATTTAAGCCGAACTTGTCGCTTTGGGAGATTTAAACCTTGTCGCGTGCAGCTGCAGAATGTTAAGGTCAAGACGGCGCGAACTCTGAGCAAGTACTGTGAGGTCGTCGGCATGTCATCGTGATCCTGGCAGAGTGAGTCGTTCATGTCAAGAATTCAAGATACCACGGCCACGGCCACGGCCACGGCCACGCATGCTGAGCCCATGCTGAGCCTGGCGCAAAGCAGGTGGATGAAGCTGGTATTGTAGCATGGTGCGATGGTGGGGGTGGGGTGGGGTGGTGGTGGTGTTGGTGTTGGTCGTCCCGCGCACGGCAGTCGAAGGTAATTTCGCAAATGGCAAATGGCAATTGGCAAATGCCAAATGGCAAATGGTCAGAGTGATGAGACGCGCGAAAGGTCATCAAGATGAAGATGGAAGACGGTGCCGTTGCCGGTGCCGGTGCCGGCGCCATGACTTCACGGGGAAGCGGCCAGGGACGGAAGGGCCAATGGAGGGCAGGCGGATCTGGGACTGCGATGCAAGCGCGAACGTTGGCATCGGCGGCGGGCGGCGGGCGGCCGCAGCGAGATCAGGCTCGGGCTGCAGAGGAAGTTGTGGTCATCACGTGTTATTCGGTGATACACTGTAGTGGTCGCCAGCGCTGACGGACTCGGCGCAGATACCATCGTCGTCAGGACCTCGGGAGCAGCAAGCCTCCCGAGCGGCGAGCGCTCTTTCCCATGTCTGAGCTGTCGTGAATTGCGGTGGACCCACTGCTACTGCTGCATCGCTGAGCTGAGCTGGTGGGGCAGGTGCCAAGGGGCTTCCCGTGCATCCCTTCCAGAAGGCCGCATCGAAGGTTTCCCGGGAGCAGCCTTCCCTACGATTGGGGCGTTTGACGGAGCAACTCGCTGCAGCAACGAGCAAGGGCGGACGAGATCATCAGTCTTTAAAACGACGACGCAGACGCAGACGCAGACGCAGACGCACATGCACATGCAGACGCACACGCAGAACAGACGCTGCCGTCTGCGCAGTCGCCGTCGCACAGCTGCATGGCGTGGCATCAAGTCTTCGGACACCAAGTTGCCACGCTGCAGCGCGCCGCCGCCGCCGCCGCCGTGCCACAAGCACATGCAAGCAACAGCTGTCGCGCGCCAGATTCGACTGATCGCATCAGCCAAGCAACCAATGAGTAATGTCAGTAATGCTGGCTCTCTACACCGGACCGCTTCATCACAACCCTTTAGCCCGCATCGGCAGAAGCCCGTCGTTGTGAAACCTTATGCCCTGCCAGTGCATCTCATCCGTGATTGGGTGCGTGCGCTACCAGGCAGGTGCCGGCAAGCTATGACTAGCCATGTCAAGAGGCATCATACTATCATCGCATCCTCGTATATCACTCGCCCTCGACCGCCCTCCGCCCTCCGCCCCCCCCCCCGTATCATTGCCTTCACTCCGTCCATAGCACGCTTTCGCTCCAGAATTGCTCCAGTATTGCATCCACATGTAAGAGTAGGCCGAGTCGACCACATCCTTACGTACGCGCTTCACACTGCCGTCTTAGCGCACATCCACCGTCCAAGCCTGAAGCAAATACTACTGGTCGCCATCTTCCCTCCGCCTTCCCTTGGCCCTCCTCGAGCAGTCGTTCAAGCTGGCGTTCTCAACATTCAAACACTCTCCTCCGCCTCTCACCCACAGTGCAGAGAGCACACCCGTGTCCACTCCAGAAAGTGCCGGCACACCCTGTCCGCCGAGGCACACGCGAGACGACGATTTGTTCTTCAACTGGCACAAAAAAGCGGCTGCCGGCCACGCCCTCGCCGACGACTTTACTAGCGACGACGTGCTCTTTCCGCCCGACGACGACGAGCCAGAGACCTTGCCCCTCTTTCCCACAGCCTCGCCACTACCACGCACCAACGAAATGTCTTCGGCGGCCTCGCCCATAGACATCGCCACCACCCGCACAAGCTCCACTTCACCCAGGAGTCAACAGTCCAACCTCACCTCGCAACTTCGCGATTCGCAAGAACGAGGCGCGTCAAATAGCATGCCTGCACCACAGCAGGTTCCGGCGGTGAAGCCACGCCAAGAGTCGGTCAGCATGCTGGGAACCACACCATTCGGCGCAAGGCAGATTCCCGGCATGCAGCGTCGCGGGAGCACTTACGCCAACGGCATGTCAGGCAGTTTGGTCGGCGGACAAAGCTGGGGTGGAATCTCCATGGGCAGTTTCATCAGAGACGAGTCCGTACCTCTGACACATGTCTCAACTTCGGGTGAACGTGCAACTGACGAAACTTGCAGTATTCTTATGGCGGGCACATCTCCCTACCAGTTCAACTCGCCCTCCTTCCACTCTTCATCCTACCTTCCCAAAATGGAGGCGAATTACATGAAGGACTACGTGTGTTGCGACATTCGTCTCGATTCCATGCACGAACTGTTGCAGCACTACGAGGAAGCACATGCGGCCCAGCCAACGCAGACGATGGGGCGAACGCCCAAGGACCAGCTTCCAAGCAGCAGAGCCGCCAACGCCACGAGCACTGCGCAAGCGGTACAGCAGCAGCACACACAATCGCAACAGGTGAACATTCCCCAACAGACACTCGCTCCACACAACGAATCGATGCCCCCCAATCCTTCGACACCGATGTTCAGTGGTCAGAGTCAAGATCACATCGGCACTTTCGACAATCTCGACGATATGGATATGGACATGGGCGACGGCGGACCGCAAGTTCAGCAACCACAGTATCAACCACAGCCTCAATTCGGGAGACAACAGCCACGAGGGCCTTCGGTAAACGTCAATCTTGCAAATGCATTCCAAGGGCAGGGCTTGAATACTGCAACGCCTACAACGCCACGTGCAAATCAGCAAGGCATGGGCTTCCCGCACAACCCAACAGTGTCATCGGTAAATACCCCCACACTCACCACGCAGACCCTTTCACAACAGACAGCAACCCCCGATCCTTCACAACCAAGCACACCAGCTGAGCTCGATCCTGACTTCATTGCTTCCATGGGTAATCTTGGCAATATGGACTACAATGCACTGGCTCAAGGCAATTTCGATTTCGGCGTCTTCAATAACATGGGCAGCATGAACAATGGTGGGTCTGCGACCATCGACAATCCTGAGAAGAGGTTACTGAGCAAACAAGGCTTCGGTAATAAAGCACTTCCAAATCCAGCTTTCACGAATGCGCAATCGAGCGAACTCGCCAAACGCGTTCGCGAAAGTCAGCTTCTCAACGGACTTGCTGGTGTTGGAGGATTCGTCGGCGAGGAGATCAAACCTTTCAAGTGCCCTGTCATCGGCTGCGAGAAAGCATACAAGAACCAGAACGGGCTCAAATACCACAAGCAACATGGCCACCAGAATCAACAGCTCAAGGAGAACCCGGATGGCACATTCTCAATCGTGGATCCTGCTACTTCGATACCATACCCTGGCACCGTCGGCATGGAGAAAGAGAAACCATACCGATGCGAGGTATGCGGAAAACGATACAAAAACTTGAATGGTCTCAAGTATCATCGACAGCACAGCCCACCCTGCAATCCAGACTTGAAGCTTAATAACCCGAACATACCCGGCCTACCGACCAACCTGCAAAATCTGAATGCCAACGTCGCCGGCGCAGGACTCGTCGGCGAGGGTATGGGATATTGAGTCGGCTCAAATGTTCGCGGGATGCGATCCGCTTTGTTGCAACCCTGCTTGGGTGCTGTCACGTTATTCCCGTTCACCGCCTGGGCATCCAGCATCTGTGCCGTGATCGGACGCACACACTTCACCTACAGCTGCACACTCTCTTCTCCCGCATCCTTCACACGATCTACCGTTTCTACCGTTCGAGACCGGCTGATTACTCTACTCTGTTTTTCACCCATGGTTATAGCGATATCGTTTAGCGAGGCGTTTGGGAGTTTGGAATGATCTCCGAAGGGAGGACCTGGCTTCGCCAATGCTTGCTACGATACCCCCCCTCTAGATCGAAATGCTGCGATCTTTGTTTATTGGCAACGGCTTGGGCACAAAAGACCGCTTGGGCCTCATTTTTTGATACGGACACGGGCTTCACTTGGGCTCAGCGTCCTAGTTAGTTTCTGCTTCGCTCGATACATTGCCTGACGAATGACTGCACAACGCAAGAAGTGACGGCAAGGATTGCAATGCTTCACAAAGAGTATGAATGGCTTTTATTAATGTTGAGAGGATGGCGTTGAGAGCGGCGTCGGCACAGCGAAGAATAGATCGAAAGTAGACATCAGCAATTGGTGCGTGAGCACGATAGAGTCAGAGAGAGAGAAGCACATGTCGAGCACACCTACGTACATGGTGAATTGCATAAACGATATTTTGAATCGCAGGGTGGGTTGGAGGACCCGCCTCCCCGGAAGCCCGGGCAGTGTGAAATGCTCTTGTGAAAAAGGCCAATCGGGGTTCGTGTGGGACTTCACGACAGGGCATCCACGCAAGAAGGAGCGGACTTGTTCATCAATCAGTGACAATCACCCAATTGCAAAGGCGACATCGATCCGGTGGAAAGATGCACCCGCTCCGTCCAACCCAGTCGTGCGCGGCACGCTGCTGCATGATGGCGGAATCCTGTTTGCTCTTTCCGCCCATGCCCCGCCCTGCATCGATGCACATTCGACTGGCGCTTGAGATGCAGCATCTCGAAGAGTCGAAGCTCAACTTCGTGCAGCAGCTTCTGTGGAATAATGCTGGGTTCAGCAGTATGCGCGACCATCCCCAGCTCAATGGTGCCGCTGCTGGCTATCGAAATTGCTAGGCTTCCAAGATTGACTTTACTCGGAAAGATGATGTGACTACCTGTTGTGTCCAGCGTCGGGTCGATGCTGGAGCCCTTTTGATCGGCAAGACGACTCTATATGTATGCAGACTCGGCACGGACGTCACTGGAAACATTCCTGTAAGTCAATTTCGATGAAGCCTTACGACCAAGGCTGCGATGCCCAGACCCCTCGGCTGGGGAGACGGAGCCAGAAGATCTGCAAAGGCACACTAACGTCTGCGTAGACATTTGGACCAACGTACTGCGGCGTATACGGGCTCAAGACATCACATGGAAGGGTATCCAAGCGACCATCCACCGATTTAGCACGCAGCACAGGAGTGGCCGGACCTATCGCAGCGAACATGATCGACTTGGAGCTCGGCTAGCCGTACCGAATCATGACACAGCCTGATCCTCTCGAACCCGATTCATCACTATTCACGCCGCCTGGCTCCAGAAGTAGTACTCTTTAAGGCTCTAGGCATCTACCGAGCTTGGTTTGACCGGGCTGATCCACTTGTGAAATCCTCCTGCGAAGAAGCCGTCGACTGGCTAGTCTCTAACCCACCCAAAACTACACCCTCATCGACATCACCCTCCCCACTCCTCCCCGAAGGCCGATTAGCCCACGCCATGACAATCCTCTGCGAATTAAGCATAGGAGTCCCCCAAACCTCTACCCACCTCCTCTCCCTAGCAAACAAAGTCCTAATCCCCGTCGCGCGAAAGACCACAGGCGTAGATTTCCTTCAAAGACTCCGAAACCTCATCATGCAACATCTCTCCCACCTCTACTTCCAACATCCGGGCCTCATAATCTTATCTCCGACGACTGCTGAGGCGGGATGGAGAATTGAAAAAGGAGATTTGAGTCATGGGCTTACGGATGCGAATAAACAGCTGAAGAATATGAAATATGCTTTGGTTAGCGAATTTTCGTGGTGGGTGTCCTGCGATTTCTGTTCCCATCGGCTATGACACGCCAGCGGATGGGAGAGGCAAGGTGCCGATTGGATTCATGAGCATGGGGGAAAATGGTGTAGCGAAGATGAGCTCATAGCTTTCGGAGAAGAAGGTCTTGAACGATGGAGAAGTTGAAGGTGAGAGGTTCAAGCCAGGGAATCATGTTGATGTTTTGGAATTACCTACTACTTACTGCTGGGGGAGCGTAGAACGATCCGAAACGATTTTCTTATTAGGCTTCGGTCGAATGTGATGAAGTGGTCGCTGAACTCATGATGAGTTGATGGAGAGGGAGATGGTACGAAGGCGCCGATTCGTTGAGACGTGGCACACCAGAAAAGCTGTGCTGAGGTGCTGTCACTGCTGTGATCGCCTATGAGCGAGCAAAGCCTATTTCGTATAAGCGTAAGGTAGCGTGACATGAAACACGGTGACCGTCCAGCAAAACCATGCCAATAATACATACGTACCTGAAATAGTACTGGCTCCGGCACTTGGATTTCTGGGAGAGCCTTACGAGAATTGAGGTGATCGAAAGAGAGAAAGAGAGGCACACGCCAGTCAAGTCCGAACCAGCCATTTCTCCTGTTTCTATCTTGCTAATGAGATAGAGAGGTAATTTTGGGTGTGGTTTAGAAAGTAGAACTACTCGCCTCGCTCGCGTTCGCTCCTGTTCTTCTCCCCCCCATTTCGAGTGAAACTTAATCAGAAAGAACAATCTTGCTTTCTGCCGCAAATGGAACTCCCTGCGCTAAAACGAAGCACGCAAAACCGCGATCCCCCGTACTCAAGAACACCGTTACCCATGCCTTGCTCGCTAATCCATGCTTGCTACCGATGAACTCCTCCGAAAATGCATTAGTTTGCCTGCTTTCATGATTGATGAGAGCAGGTCTTGACCGGCTTATCCGTGTGTGTGAAGGACGACTCATATGAACGTCATCGCAGCTTAGCTTTCTCATGATGTTGGTCGTTAGTCGCTTGTGTGATGTCGATGACTTTGGTGGATGGGAAGTGGATCATGCTGCAGCCCGAGAGGCCTGGGTTGCCACGACAGCGGTGTTCTCCGGTGCACTGTATGCGTGTGATCCACGTCGACTCGCCAAGAGACGTGTCAGCTCGGAGTTGCCGCGCTCTACCTGATCCTTCAGGTACTGCTCGATTTCAGCAGGCAGAGTCTGCCCTTGCTCCCAAGCTCGGATGATGTGTTGATTGATTCTTTGGTGAATGGATTGCTCGCGGCGGTGTTCCAGCTCTGCGATATGCTGCTCACGTGCCATCACTTCTGAAGGTGGTTCACGTTCAGTTTCAGTAGACGCGTCGGTGGTCTCCGGCTCCGGCTCCGGCTCTCCTTCTGATTCTCCATCATCCATTTCCTCGTCGTCTTCCTCGATCGGAGGTTGCCGAGGATGGCTGGTTTGTGCCTCCTCCACGATGACCGAAATATCCGTCTTTCTCGTGATGCTATGCCTCCGGAGGTCTTCGACGATGCGCTCCCTGCGGTCCACAAATGGACCGATCTCATCGCCAGTCGTATCGACCACCTTTACGCCTTCGTCCTTCTCATAGCGCTCTCTCGCCCACTTTGTGCCTTCCCAGCAGCAAAAGTCCTGGATTTCGTTGTCGGTCAGGGCAAGATTGTCGAAGGCATCGAACAAGCGTCTGTGATGCTTGAAGCGACCCAGTCTCATGCGATGCGGTGGATAGCAGTAATTGAGGCCCGGGTAGCGAGCTTCGGCCGAGTTGAGATCGCCATAGAAGGTAGCCACTTCTATTCGGACTTCGGGCACCAAATTTCTCGCGAGATGTGCGCTGAACGAAGGTGGGTCGTTCTGAGTCGGGTGCGGATACAAGTAGCTGTAGAGAAGGTGAGCAATCGGGGTCTGTCTCTTCATGGTGGGCGTAGTGCGGGAACCAGCAGGTTCGGGGCGGGCGCGGGAGGGACGTGAGGAGGGCGGTGGAGTGGGTGGTGAGTGGAGGAGGGTCAGGCGAGCAGACGCTTTGGGAGGGTGTTCGTCAGACTTAGATGAACGGGCGGTCTGTTGTTATTGGCAAAGTAGACTTTGATGTTGCGAGATTCGAAATGTCAGGTGTCAAGTCGACGTCAGAATGGCTAGGAAGGTGCTGGGCGGTGATGAGGGCGAAGGAATAAGTGTGCGCCAGAGGCAAGGGACTACCCTGGCAGAGCCGGTGGACCACGTGCAGTGTAGTGAGTGGAAGGGAGAAAAGGCGAGGAGGAAGCGGCGGCGAAGGATGCAGGAAAGTGTGAAGGCAAACAGAGACAGACGGCGACGGCGACGGGGAAAGACATGGCCGCCATGCAAATAATGCTAGGCGAATAATGCAGGCGACATGCAGGCGCAAAGGCAGAGCATGCGGGTGCAGCCTCAGGCCCTGAGGCGAGTGCGCGCGGCCAACAGCACTGAGATCAGCAAGGAAGACAGGGCTGCGTACGACTGACGAGGCGCCACACCGACAAAGTATGCTGAGTGCTCCCACTACATACCGTACACTCTCGCTGCCGCTGTGCCGAAACGAACATGTCAATGAATATCATTATTCCCCGGCTCACACGGAGCGCATACTTCTGCCCGCACACTCCAGCACGGCCGGTGCCCGGTGCTACCAAAAATGTAGGCTCAAACTTCATGTTGAACAATTAGAATAGCCGCGCCGCCCCGCCGACTGTGCTGTGACCAGAATATCACATATTCACTCTAGACAACCAAACTTCGTTCCAAGCCCGAGCCAGCTCAGAGGCAAAGCAGTTGCCGTCCTTTGTTCCATGCAAACGCTGCTGTCCTGCTCTTGCATGCCATGAGAATCGAGATGCGACATTGCTGCTGCTGTCCACGTTGGTGACTTGGTGTAAGCACCACAGTCCACACTTGACCGAATGGGATCTTGTTGCACATGCGGTACAACTACACTCGCCACAAAGTGTGGCTGGACAATTTCTGCACCCGACGCCGTACTTCCATTCTCAAATCCGTGCGTGCATGCCTGTCATCACCAACAGCACTGCATCGATGCTGCATGCTGTCGCCGTGCTGCCACGAGCTAGGAAATAACGCGAAACATGGCGAAGCTTGTCGGCAGTACTGCTGTTGGCGGTACTGAGTACCTCTTTTCGCTGGCACTCGCCCATGCTGCGCTGGCAACCATCACCTCGGACGATCAACTCCACGTAATCGATGCAGCTTCGCTAAAGACTTTGAAGACTACCAAGACCTGTCACACCGGCGTATCGTGCTTGAAGTCCGGACTGAATTCCACCTTCGTCACCGGAGGTCGTGACGGCTTGATTCGATGCTGGGACTCCAGGGCCCAGAAAGTTGCAGAAGTGCTTGAACCGCAACTCAGAGGCATCTCGTCCATCGCTTGTCACGATCGCTTCATCGCAGCCGGCACAGAAAGCACGAAAGAAGGCCTTGGCGATGTTAGCGTGCTTCTGTTCGATACACGGAACTCGAGTGTACCCTTGCGTCAATACAACGAATCGCACACCGATACTATCACACAACTGCAATTTCACCCGCTTCAGCCACACATCCTCCTATCCGGCAGCACAGATGGCCTGGTCTCTATCTTTGATGTCAACCATGCCGACGAGGAGGATGCTCTGCAACAGGTTCTAAATCCGCGTTCGGCAGTTCATTGCGCAGGGTTTCTTGCGCAGGACCAGGCCTATGTCGTTTCAACCGATGAGCAGTATTCGATTCACACCTTGGCAAAGACTGCAGCTGAGGATGAAGAAGTGCCACCACCCATCACATTTGGCGACGTGCGGGAACACCTTGATTGCATGTACGTGATCGATGTTCTGGTGCAGCCAGAAGGCCCTCCAGTGATGGCGTATGGACACAACGAGAAGCAGACTCTGGCCATATCTTCGCTGGGCTCTCCAGGTGCCTGGGCATTCGGCGAAAGTGTCACTCTACCGGGCGCCCATGGAGAGGAGGTAGTACGTGATCTCCTTCTCGTGGGCAAGCGTGCTTTTAGTTGCGGCGAGGATGGTAATCTCAAAGCATGGGCGCTAGGATAAAGGGCGAGAAGTAGGTCAAATTCCCATGTTCGACGATCGCCAAAGCATTACTGCGCCACAAGCAAAAATACCCATTGCCGTCTGCGTACAAGCATCGAAAGGTATTGATCGCACTTCTTGCACTGTACAGACTTTCAAAAGGTGCGGATCCCGTTCATCAGTTGGCCGGAGCATTCTTTCCATTCCACTAACCCTGTTGTATAGTTGGACTAGCGTCCATCGACAATTGTTCCGGCACTCGATTGAGCGCATGATTCGCCATCCTACCAACCATCCTTCAACAATGCGCCCGAATATGCTTGCGCCCGCAAAACGACATGTCTACCTTTAGGATTCGTAGGTGCTTGGACTGCAATAGTTGGTTCGCAATGCCTGGTTCAGACTCTCCAGTCGGCCACACTTCGATACTATAATGGCAGCGATGAGTGTCGGTGCAAATGACCTCAAGCCTGGGGATGTTCGCGGCACAGCTTTCTCAAAATGCCGAGATTCTCCGCTCCATCTCGAATACCGCTTCTTACGCGGACATTTCACGCGTATTGCAAAGTGGAGATGCCCACGATTGAGCGACGGCACTGTTCGAGACTCAAAAAGTGCCGTGTGTGGAGACAGAGTGTCGCGTATCTGAAGTGGAATGACATGCCTTCAAGATACCAGCGCTTGGACACGAGCATGGGCTGGCCCATGGAGAGCGAGTCACTTCGTAAGAGTATTCTCCTTGAATCCTTGCTTCATCTCGATTCGCCTCAATACTTAGTCGTTTCTTCGCTTGCTTGACGGCGCAGGAACGCCGGCAAGACAGATGGGATACGTCATACCATAGATCATGTCGCGAATCTCGAGAAGTAGGTCCCAGAATTTTGATTTCTGACTGGCTATATTGACGTTAGCTGGGTTACTTGCGTCTGCATCTTCAGCCATGCGTGCGTCAAACTCCATGTCGGCCACACTGCTCATTGAACTCGCAGTTAAGCCTGTCGATACTTGGTCCATCGTGATAGAGATTCGTACTGTGTGGTGTGGACTTGAGAATGCTAGAGGCGAGAGATGTATGCAAGAAAATACCTTGGACCTGAGGACAAAAAAGTCTTGACGAGGTGGGCCCGACCGAAATTCATGGTGCTGGTACTTTAATTTCTGCTGTAAACGCATTCTACCAATCCGTGAGATGTTGCTCGTACGGTAAGGTAGGATCAATTGTGGCCCATTCGGCAAGCACAGCCGACCAGCCGATCCCATCCATCTTCCCAACGTCGAGCTCACAGAGCTGCAAGGTTCCGCGGCAGTCCGCACAATTGATAGACTTCATCGAGAAGACCATCATATCAGACTAGGCCGTACAGTTCTTTCACGTTGTCTTCTAATCTACTCTTGCCGAGCAGCCCATCTTCGACCTTCTCCCCGCGCCAGCTCACGACTCGAAAATGACCCAACTCACCCACGAAACCGCAGACGCGAAGGCCGTAAAGACTCTCATAAGCACCTTCTTTGACGCGATCAACAACGTCGACATCAAAGCTTTGGAGAACTGCTTCACAGACCAGAGCTCCAACCTCGTAATCTTACGACAAGATCCTCCTCGCCAACCCTCACCTTCGAATTATCCGCAGTACAGATCCGTACCAACCACAAAAGAAGAAGATGGAAAGGGAGAAGAGAAAGTAGAAGTCGTAATAAGGACAAGCATTGAGAAGTTCAGTACGTATACATGCATCCGAGCCGAAGGCGATGCATTTGGCTGATGGAGGGTTGGTCTAGTTGAATTAATCCGCGAAGGCGAAAAGCGACGAAAAGGACAACCCAGTCAACCTGTGTTGCATGAATCCCCGGATCTGAATGGAACGGAGATGAGGATTGACAATTTGTTTGGACAGGTTTGGAGTCCGTTCAAAGTCACTTTTGATGGGATTCTACACCATTACGGGAGTCTGGCGTACACTGTTGCAAAGGTAGATGGGAAGTGGAAGATTGAAGGTTTGACACAGAATTACAGGAGGACGCCGGGGTGGGAGGCTCCGCATCCCCCTGGGAAAGGAGGAGAAGAGGGGGAGTCGAGGTTGTAAAGAGTAGATTAGGATGAGCGACTGATCAATACTCTCCGGTACTGCGCGACTTAGGCTTCGGAACTATGAGAATGATCTGTCGGAATCGTTGAATTTGAGCAATATTTTGACTTTGGAAATGTTTTCGAGGATATTGGCAACGCTGCGACTCGGTGCTCAAGCTCCAGAAACCTGCTATCGATGACGCCAGACACTCGATTCTGCACGTGGCTACATGCTAATGACCTCGCAGCCAGTTCATGCTATGAAACACAGAATAACGAGCGGTTCTATTTGACCTTACATTGCTTTCACTGCCTGTCGTGAGCTGAGTTTGAAGGAATGACCTTACTTCAGCTCTTACGACGCTCGATGTATCACCCTTGGCCAGCGCTACCAACCTCTCATCCCGTTCAATTGGTCACCAAAAGCGAAGAGGGAGTAGCATATTTGATCTCACCTTGGCTGTTACTACCATCAGCAGACTGACAGCGCCCAAGGCAGCGGCCAGTAAAGACAAACCAGACGAAAGTGCATTGTAAAGGTCAAGTCGAAACATGGAAAGGATGTTCGTTTATAGGAAAGCTCTGCACGATCCACTTCTGCATGTGATTGGATTCGGCCCAAAGGCTTGTAACCTAAACTGAGGCAGTGCTTGTGAGATCTCTCATATACTATGGATTACTTTGGCGAAGAGAAAGGATCGCGTGACTCGTGAAAAGGGAGAAAAGGGGAGAATTAGACTACCAAGGGTCTCGGAAGCGGCATGAAATCAGCAGCCCACACTTCACAGCATTGTTCACTGTGAAGCGATCCGTCAAGGCGATTCGCCATGAACAGGCTCAGCAAGATCAGGAGGTTGTGTTCGACGAGGAGACCTCGTAGATTGAACTTTACGACCATGAGTGTGGGCGACATAACGATGAGAAGCTGAAGGGGGTTGCCGGCACTACGATTTCTTCTTTGAAGACCTGGACGAGCCTCTTCGACGGCATGCTTGGTTGTCTTCGGCCTTGCAACGGACAATGTTGGAGTGATACCTGAATTGAGCCTGTCAAGAGACCGCACTGGGCGTTCGTGACTTCTTCGTGCCACAGGCGACTTTTAACCCTATTTCTTGACCGTAGTACGGGAGGTATTCGTGACGTGCGCAGAGGAGATGCTATGTGAGGAGGGAACGAATCCTCCTTCAGCTCAGCGACAAGACCGAACGGGAGCCATCCGTGCCACAGGCCATCGGAGGAATATGATCATCAACCGTAGAGACACTGGGAAGGATGAGGTGAACTGATGAAAGCTCAAAGCCTCGAGGTGCAGATTGGTGCTGGGCTGCTCGCCTTTCATCCCGTCGAAGACTGCGCTGGTTGAAATAAGGAGACGGGTTGATGCATGAGGTGAAGTTACTGGTGCTCACTGCTAAGTTTCTCGAAGATAGTTTGTCAGTCTAAACGCTGGTCTCAAATCAGCAGTAATGCAGAACGCGGCAGTCGGTCAGAGAGCTTGGTCGCAACCAAAGCTGAGCAGTCGTGTGGTGCGTAAAGAAGCCGCAGATACACGTGTAGTATATGTATCATTAGGACATCTCATCGTACTGATTCGAATATCTTACCCAGTCCATAGCGCATGAAGCGTTTCAGAGTCCGCTCGAAGGACGAGCGGCAGGCTTTAGCGCATTACTGTCGCCACTGAAACGTCAGTCACTCCTTAACATCACTCTCGTTGTGCTTCCAGACTCACTCAGACCCACTCCTTGCCTTTTCTTTGAGACTCTTCTCGCCTTCAACTGCAGTGTCGCTCCCACTGCTACCAGCAGCAATCGCATCCAAATCCCTCACCGGTATCACTGGCCGATCTACGACTTCTACCTCATGCACGATTCCATGCGCATCCTTATATACAAAGGTGTCGTTGGGTATCGAGTGCTGAATATTGACCAACGTCTCTCCGAATCCTAAAGATGATAAAATCCTGTGAGGGTTAACATTTGCGACGCCTATGCGGCAGTCGTCTTGCCCAAGCGGTACATAGGAGGATAGGCATGCATAGTCGTCCCAGTAGAAACCCGCGCGGCCGAAGGTCGTGATTCGAGATACAGTATAACGCGTCCGAGGAAGAAGCAAGTCGCGATGCCGAACATCGCCCATGATAGCTGTTTGACTCATGACCGTGGCTCTTCCCATATGATGCATTGGCGCTTAACAACGAAACGATGCCTGGACTTACTCTAGCACTGTTATCGGAAAATAGAAGGTTTGTGCAAGTAGGCGCAGGAGTCAGCACGCTGCACGCCACTTTGTCGGCATCTTCGTTTACGATCACTCCCGTCGTTTACGTGACTCGAGTCACTCGACTAGCCTCCATCAGTCGGTCGCCGACGCTACCTATGGTCCTAACTATGCCTGGTCCTGTGCTGACACAGGCTGCGCAGTGGCCCCTCAGCCCTACACGGATATAGAACACATCGATATAGGATATGCGCTTCACGTGTGGCGGGCGGCTTGGGGAAACACCTCCACGTTGATAGAACTACGGGAACGTCCACGGTGCCATGCCCATTGCCCGCCATGCCCATTGCCCACGTGCTCGGTGCAAGTGGACCATTGGTGTTCCGCTGATCTTGCCGTCGTGAACCTGAACAACCTAACACCACAACAGGGCTGGTGGCAGCCGGCGAACCGTGAGAGCAAGCACTTGTGACGTACAGCCTGCTTAGCTGATGCTTGACTTGTCTCACTCCGCTTCTTCCGCGTCGAGGTGACGAGTCCAGCACGCAAAGTCGAAAGTCGACAAAAAGGCTGCTGCGAACATTCCATTCCTCACACGAGATCATGCGACGACCATTCGGCCTTGCGTGGCATACTCTTTGAAGCTTGATCCGCGGAGGCATTCAACGCAGAAAAAGTGAGGGGCTTGTGCTTGGGACTCGACATTCCACCATCGCAGAATTCTTCAGTCGCACGAGGCTGCCGCATGCATCATGTCGCAAGAAAACCAGACAGTTTGGCAGAGAGTGAAAGGAGGCTCGAAGGCTGGATTTGACAAGGCATACAAAGCCATTGACAAGCTGGGCGCACCCATCAACCGGCTGAGCAACAGGGTGGGAAGTGAAGCATTTTGGCCGACAACTTTGAACAAGGAGTCAGACAAGGCGGCGCGCATCCTCAAAAGCTTCTGCAGTAAGTTGTCGCGTGTCTGTGCCTATGCCATCATGGCAGACCACTGACTACGTCCAGAGGATGGCTTCTACAGAGAGGAACAAGTCCAACCCGCCGACGGACCAAAGCAGAAGCAAAGGGTCCTACAGAAGATCCCAGAGAAAGTGATTCGGAATGCAAAGGGCATTGCCATTTTCACCACCATGCGCACTGGCCTTTGGATCTCTGGAGCTGGCGGATCTGGCGTGTTGATCGCAAAGAAGCCAGACGGGACATGGAGTCCACCTAGTGGCATCATGCTCCACACTGCTGGACTTGGATTCCTCGTTGGTGTCGACATCTACGACTGCGTGGTCGTAATCAATACGGAAAAAGCTTTACAGGCTTTCACCAAAGTCAGGTGTACACTGGGTGGTGAAGTAAGCGTTGTCGCTGGCCCTGTCGGTGCTGGAGCAGTCCTCGAGACCGAGATTCACAAAAGACAAGCCCCCATATATACCTATATGAAGAGCCGCGGCTTTTATGCTGGTGTGCAGATTGATGGGACAATTGTCATCGAGCGCATGGACGAGAATGAGCGATTCTATGGCCAAAAGCTTTCGGTGCAAGACATTTTGGCTGGAAAGGTTCGGCATCCGCCTTACGAGGTCGGTCGCTTGATGGAGACACTGAAGGCTGCACAAGGCGACTCTGATGTCGACGAAAGCATGATTCCTACCGAAGCACCTCCGGGTGACTATGAGATTGAGGATGGTCACACGTTCGGAGTTCCCGACAAAGAGGATCCCGATCCATATGGTGTCCTTGCTCTTGAGAAAGAGGGAATGAGCCTAAAGGAGGCCGGCACGCAAAAACGAGCCAGCTGGGAGCAATTCTCCTTCAACCCCAGCCCTACAAGCCCTATCTATAACATATACTCCCGGCAGAGTCAGGACATGAGCGCAAGGTCGGCAAGTAGGCGTAACAGCTGGCGTTCCAGCGCATTCAGTGCAGTAGAGCCCAAGACGCCAAGCTCGCTAAGAAACAGCATGGAACGGCGAAGAGGATCGCTGACAGTCATGACCGATTCGGCAACACAAACAGACTTGTCGCCGGATGCACCACAATCGCCAAGTCGAAGGAGTGTGCGAAGTCAGCACAGCAGCAAAGGTAGCCTGTCCAATGGACATGCAGCAACTATGGAGAACGTGCCAGAGAACGAAGAGCTGAAGACAGCACACGCTCGCGCAGATCCTGTCAGCGTGAGCACTTCGAATGGCTACACTACACCACCACGCACTCCTCCCGCCTCATCAGAGGCCCATAAGGACAAGAACAGCCCTGAGAACGATGATGAGCATGACGATGACGTACAGATTATCGAGCAGCCTGTGGTGCAATCCGTCCAGACAGTTCAACCAGTGGCTTCGCAGGTAGTGTCTCGAGCACGGCTGGTCAATGTACCGAAAAGACTTCCTCCCAAACTCCCACCGAGAAACCCGAGCCGCAACAGTGGACAAGTCCAGGTCGATTCTTCTCCCACCAAAGACGACTCTTCATCTGCAGACCGCGGCTCGATCGATAGCTCCCAGCCGGAAAAGGAGACAGTCACGGACAGCACAGGTGCTGAGAAGCACAACATCATCGAAGCGGCCGCACAGCAGCTTGGTGAAGTCAAACTTGATGCCAATGATGACGACCTCGATGCAAAGGCAACTGATACGATGGAGGATGCACGAAAGCGAGAACGGCGAGACTCTGAGAGCAAGGAGAAGATGCCTGGCGGATTTGATTAGCCAGTGACACGATTGATAGCATGGCGTTCTGGGATGAGAGATGACTTACGAAAATTGGGATACCTTGTTGATGGGGGCGCCGGCCTCGCATTTGGGCGCATTTACGAGAATTGTTAGGTCTTTCAGTGATGATGACTGCTGATTGTACAACAGACATCTAGAGTATCAGATATCGGGTCATGTAGATAATGCACAGCAGGAGGTTGTGCCCATTGACGAGCTGGGCGTTATTCACACGCGGAGAGATTATTAATCAACTGCCACACGTGACACTACACGATCCGTTGTCGGCCAAGAGGGATCGGGACGATGCTTGTACCGGCAGCCGAGTCGCAGCCAGTTCATCAGAATAAAGCCCGAGAGGCCATATCGAGCAACTTGGGTAGCACAAAGGAGCATAAGTGTGCCTCGCTGTGTCTTGAAGCACGAAAGCACTCCAGCCGCGGTGCATGCCCCAATGGATTGATCGCCACCACGCTTCGCATGCTGCAGATCGCCACTTGCGATGCTCGGGCAGAGCCGTGGCCCCAGCCCATCATCCATGGGAGCCATTGTGCAAACCTTGCTAATGGTTTTGCCATATTGTGGAGACCGACGACGCGCCGACAGGCTTAGTAACTGCTGCTTCCAGACATCGCAATGTCTGCTGTTTGGTTCTGGTGAGAATGAGAGCATTGCCGTGAGTCCGTGACATTGGGTGGAATTATTTAACATTGTACGGTACCCAGGACCAGGATGATGGGGAACGCCACAAGCGTGGCCCCAAACTCTGTCGTCTGCGACATCCCCTCCTCCTCCTCCGCCTCCTCCAATACTGCTTCACACGACTGCAGCCTGCAGCCTAGCCATCCCTCCCAAGTGCTAAGCATGCAGCTTGTCCTGACGGCTTGCGGGCCCCGAACAAGAGATGCGATTGTGCGTCGAACCGCATCCTGAGACCTCCACTCATCATGCCCGCTGTCTAACTTGTGCCATCCATTCTTGGTCGATTCAGCTCCGGCCCTGCCCTTCGGTCGTCTCAAACCTGGTCCTTGGGTATGGCTCCTTGCAACTTGCATCGAGGGCACTGGGCACTTCAGCGCCACCGGCGATGCGCTCAGCTCGCCACCTGACACGCGCAGTGATACGCAGATACGCATCAGTCGTGATCACCGCGGGAAAGCACTTCAAACCTAATGCAAGCAGGCAGCTGACGAGGACACGGAGTCGACCAAATCAAGACATTGGACTTGCGCGCAATCACGGCGCGGCATTTGCAACATTCCTTGGCCAAGAACAGCCTGATTGCAATGTCTATGCTTTTTTACCTGCTCAAAAAGAGCTGCGCTGACCGGTCATTGCTTAGTTTTTCTTTGCCAGCGCCACTTCATACCTGGTGCCGCACATACTTCTCGCTGACAACTCCGGGTCCTGGACAGAGTTCGATTGCGCCACTCTGGCTCGGAAAGACTACTCACTACTGCAGCGTCGATGCACCACTGGCGCTTCTCTAATAGCCGACGTAGACGAATGAGAACGCCGCGCAGTAGCTCAGCATCTGTGACCCTCAAAGCGATAGCCTGGTTGGCCATGGCGGGTAACATATGGCAATCCAACCAGACGCAATGCATAGGCAAGTCTAGCGTAGGTCGTGCGTGGTGTTAGCTTCTTGCTAGGGCCATGTGAAGCCCTATTCCCCAATATCTCGATGTCTTGCGGCGATCATCTTGACCCTTGATTTGGCGCATTGCTGACCATTGCTACAGCCCGAGGAAGAAGAGGACCAGTCATATCCAGACGCGTGGCAACAGACTTCGATTCGAGGTTGTGTTCAGGTACCTGAATGCCCGGTTTCCGAATATCTCGCAGCCACAGCCATATTTCTCCCCGTGACTAGCCCTGCAGCTGCTGAGGCAAACAGTGGAGGAAAGGTAGATGGGTTTCGTGGCAAGTCGGCGTTCAACTTCATTGGGATCGGCTCCAACCGAGATGTCCACAGTACGCCCATGTGCGGCGCGTACGTCACATGCATTTCCCATGGTGATCCCGCTGCGGGCATGCTGCACTCAGCAACTCAAGAGCGGACGGCGTACCCTTTGGCCACTGATGTTGCTCTTTTGAGTCAAGAAGGTTCTGCGAACAACTGACCCCACTGAGGCTTTCGCACGATTTCGGCCAACATCGACGATTAGACCCGGTCAGCCTCGTAGCACAATGGACACTAGCATCGGCGGATTGGGACCAAGCACCAGTGGCCGAAGGAAATACCTGCACCCCAATGCGTTTCGAAGTCGATCTTTCTGTATAGCCAAAGCTATTCGAGCGTCCTGCGCAGTCCAAGTACAGCGTCAGCAGAGGGCGCGCGTTGCACCTGTGGACGTAAAACCGAAATCAATTCCGACACATAAAACAAACGGAGGCAGCCACTGGCTTGCCTCGCTAGCGGTACGAGGATTGTCATTCATATGTCAGATGAAGTGGAACCAATTCTACACAGTATCGATGTTCAAAGGCTGGCGCTGAGGCACAGAAAGGCGGAAGGGTACTTGTATCCTCAAAAGACCGCTTAAGACCGTCACCTTAGCTCTTTCGCAATTTCCCTTCGATCCAACTACCACCATGGCCTCCCGCTCTTTAGCTTCCCGCATGTCATCAAACATGGGATGTAACAGCAGCCTACGGGCCCTGGTCCCGTGTAGCCGGCCGCCTACCGTCGCCAGTCTCTTATACGTCCAAAGCTGTCAGCGATCAAGAAACTTTGCAACCCAAGCAGGGATTGTCGATCGAGTCAGCGGTTCGGCATTCATCACGCCAGATCTCTACAACCCGAAGCCGAACCCTCTCGCAACGGCTACCCGACCGCAGGGTCCGGCATACTGGCGGCAAATAGGCATGTGGAAGGATGTCACGGAAGATCAGTTTCTTAGTTACCGCTGGCAGGCAAGTCTTGACATCCAAACCTCTTCTTCGTACCATCATCACTGACCCTTGGCATCGACCAGACCAGCAACACCATCGATCGGAAAGATAAGCTTCTCAGATTCCTTGAACATGTGCTGCCGGAACACATCCCACATCCACGAACATCGGCATGGGCCAAGATCAAGACGCGAGATGACTTCCTCGCGGATGTCGAAGCAGGCATGAAAGCAGCACCAATGTCAGTTCGACTAACTCCACACATGCTCAGCGTTGCCAACTGGAACGATCCATTCTCAGACCCAATTCGACGACAATTCATACCTCTAGGATCCACAATCACTCCAGACCACCCTGCACTGACTCTCGATTCACTGCACGAAACGGATGACTCCCCAGTTCCAGGCCTCGTACATAGATATCCCGATAAAGTCCTATTTCTAGGTAATGATAAGCTTCACACTATCAATACCAAGCCATGAGCTAATACCAACCAGCAACATCCGTCTGTCCCGTCTACTGCCGTTTCTGCACCCGCTCCTACGCCGTTGGCAACAACACCGAATCCGTGACCAAAGCCTCCCAAAAGCCCGGTCGCAAACGTTGGGAAACAATGTTCGCATACATAGAAAGTAATCCTGCAGTTCAAGATGTAGTAGTCTCTGGTGGAGACTCATATTACCTGCAACCCGCGCAACTCCGTCTCGTCGGCGAACGGCTTCTCTCCATCCCCAACGTCCAAAGGATCCGGTTCGCAACCAAAGGTCTGGGAGTTTGTCCGATGCGGATCTTAGAAGGAGGGGATGAATGGCCAGATGTGTTTGTCGAGTTGTCAAATCAAGGGAGAGCTATGGGGAAACAGGTCGCTATGCATACGCATATCAATCATCCGAGGGAGATGACTTGGGTGACGGAGAAAGCTGCACGACTGCTTTTTCAGAAAGGTGTGACGGTGAGGAATCAGAGTGTCTTGTTGAGAGGGGTGAATGATGATGTGGCGACGATGGGGAATTTGATTAGGAGGCTTGCGGATTTGAATATTCAGCCTTATTATGTCTATCAGAGCGATATGGTGCGAGGGGTTGAGGATTTGAGAACACCGCTGAGCAGGATTTTAGAGTTGGAGAGGAACATTCGGGGAACGATTGCGGGATTCATGATGCCGCAGTTTGTGGTGGATTTGCCTGGTGGTGGAGGCAAGAGGTTGGCGAATTCTTTTGAGAAGTATGACGAGGAGAGTGGCGTGAGTACTTGGAAGGCGCCGGGAGTTGCTGGGGACGAGGAATTTACCTATCATGACCCTGTGTCCGCCAAGGATGATTCTTGACGGGATCGGTCGATCGACAGCAGACTGGACAGGCCGAACGGGACTGGATTGCTCTGAGCTGGGCGAGGCTGAATGTTTGTGTATGCGTGGAATTCTGCATTGCATGCGATACCCTCGGCGATGTTTATGACGAGCATAGCGGCGACGAGAAGCTGATGGATGAGCAAAATTGAGCTCCTGAACCAGGTCGCTGTCAGCAAAAGGACGACCAGGACTTCGCCGATGCTGCGACGCACTTAGCGATCGCCAACCCACACTGATCCTGTTTCTGGGGCGTCTCAAAGTGATGCGTCGGTGGCGATGCTGGAGGGCTTAGAGAGTGGTGGCACTCTTCGAAAAGTACGGCAGAGAATGCCGCATTTCGGTAGTTAGGAATATAGATAAAGACATGGAATGAAGGCGAATTGCATCTTGCTCGCTTCCTGCACAGCCATAATGCGACTACCTGTGGAGTCTGCATGCTTGCTGCTGTTGGACATATGGATACTCCCGCGAAGTGTTCGAGACTTTTGTCGAAGCACTTTAACATGCTTACCTGGCGACGGCACCCGCGCCCAAGGTGAGGGCACAATTCAGCGCCTCCGACAGTCGCGGTCGTCGCGGTATCGATCACGACTTCGATCTCTCGGCCGCTCGTCACGATAGCTGTCGTCGCGTCGACGATCATCTCTGCGGTCGTCTCTGTGTCCGTGTCGTCGCTTCGGACTGCGGCTGCGACTTCGAGAGCGATGTCGTCTGTCGTCTCGATTACGGCCATCTCGGTCGCTGTCCTTCGGCCGGTCTTTCTTGTCAAACACGTAGTCGTAGTGGCCATGCCGATCTCGATCTCTTCCACCGTCTTGAGAGCGATACTGCTTTCTCTTCTCCAAGCTATCAATACCACCGAAGCCACCACGCGATCGGGCCGTCTTCGAATTGTTTGTATTTCTCCAGTCAGCAGACAGCTTTGATACAGACTGCGAGAAGTCCACATGAATGCGATGATCGTCGATCAGCACGCCTTGCATTTTGAAGTATGCACGTTCGCAGTCCTCCTTGTTGGCGAACTCAATGAACGCGTACTGCAAGCTATCGCCAGTCTTCTTGTCACGAATGACTTCGCAAGACAGGATCTTGCCGAAGCGCGAGAAAATGAGCTCCAGGTCCTCGTCCCGAGTGACTGGATTCAGCTTGCACACGAACAGAATCTGTTCAGGTGGGGTGACATCCGCAAAAGGGAGGTCTCCAATAAGTTCAAGCGTCAATGCCTGAGCACGTGCTTCTCGTTCGCGACGCAGCTTTTCCAGTTGCTCGGGATCTGTGTTGTCCTCAAGGACTTCATCATGCGCAATTCGAACGGTGGCTTGCTGCTCCTTCGAGGGCACAGGACTCGCTGGTGGCGCTATCAGGCCCGGCGGATCATCGTATGGATCTTCCAGTACCACCGTGTGCAAGATCCTGATGTCCTGAAGCGGTCTTCCCGTCGGATCAACGAAAGCCCCGTTGATCTTCTCCAGCGCGTCAAATCCTTCAACGACCTCGCCAAATATCGCTGCCTTGCCATCCAATTGCTCCAAATTCTCGCCCAATGTGATGATGAATTGACTAGTGGCTAGTCGTTCATCAGGGTTTGTCTTGGACACAGTTGTAGCCATGCTTAGCCTGCCGCGCTCTGTGTGCTTCCTTCTGCTCGAGAGCTCTGGCTTGAAGACTGCATGCTCTGGCTTCGATGGCCGCTTGGTAGCGCCATCTGGCAAGGCCCATATCGACGCTCCGCCATCGCTGTCTTTTGACTCCGGTCCGATAGGGTCGCCGGTCTGAAAGGAGAAATTGGGTTGCACATTGTAGATTGGCGCATAATTGTAGTACTTGATCTTGCAAAGCTTCAGGAAGCTATGAGCGTGGACCCGAGACTTAGCAAACTGATCAGCCTTCACGATGTAAGCAAGAGACAGATGCACACTCACTTTTCACAGCATTTCGGCGCATCTTCCAAAAACAGGTCGCATGTGATGTCGCCGGCGGACGTCTCCAGCAGCACGGACATGATGTGTGCTATCGCTCGGGCTCAGACTTCGGTGATGGTGATGGGTGAATTTTTGATGAGTCGCACCGTTGGCAGATGCTGTGACGATGCACTCACTATGCAGCATGTGAATTGATGTGTGTAGGTTCCTGGTCGTGTAACCGTCGTGGTTTCAAAATGGAGTCACGGTTCGGCCCGTCAAGTTGGCGTGGCAGTTGGCGCGGGCAAATACTCAAATGGGAAGTTGGCATAGTAATTACTCGGATGGGAGTGGATTGGCAACATTGGCTAGTATTTCTCAAATAGGAACTTCTCTAGTATATTAGTATAGATATTAGTAGAGAATTACTAGGATAGTAACCATTAGTACTATAATTACCTATATAGTACTACTATATACTATTCTAATACTTTATAGATAGTAGATTAATAGATAGATAGAATAAGGATATATAGATCTAAGGCCTTAAATACCTTATAGGTTTAAGTAGTAGATTAGAGAAGATTATAAATCTAACGAAATCTAGCTATCTTTCTTATAGAATAGTATAAGAAAGATATTTAATAGTAAATCTAAAATAGCTAGAGAGAGTTAAATCTAGAGCTCGAGGATAGGGTAAAACGAAAACTAGATAAGGTATAGAGGCCGTAGTTTTTAGAATTAGCCTTAACCTAGTTAAATTAAGCTCGGGACTACTTAGATTAAGAGTGGATTAAGAGGCTTCTCTAATCTACTAGATTTAAGATCTTTATCTATAAAACGGATTTAGCCTCTAGATTAGAGAGATTTCCTAGATTAAGCTCTAATCCACTCGTTAATCTAGCGAGGTATTCATGGCCTAAGATATTTCTATACCCGTAGCGAGCGCCTATAAATAGTTCATGCAAGGGAGCGTGGAGTTCACCGGATGTCAGGTGGTGGTGTTTCTGCCAATTTGGACGTCACATGAAGAAGACATTGTCAAGTTGTAATCGCGGCTGCAGTATCCCATCCATCATTCGATCCCGCCGTCAGACCGCGGACCGTGGACCTCTGCTCGGCAAGTGTGCGATCTGCAGGCGAAAGAGGAGACGACCTCCTGCAGACCATCAACTTTGGAACGCCACGGCATCTATCCTTGCTCGCTCAACACTCACGATGCATTTGTTGCGCTCGCCGCGCTTCCACATGCACGCGAGTTTCGCGCAGCAGTATGGCACGCGGTGAAGGCCACGACATAGTCAATGTCAGTATTCAATTCTGCTTGCGACTGTCGGTCTGCAGGTACCCGACGGAGCCTGGATAAAGGTCAAATTTTGCAGCAGCACTGGCAACGACAATGATATGCTGATCGACCGTGTAACAGCTCGTCCGCAAGCAGCCGGCAGACTCTGAAACCTTGAGCCCTTGCACGCCTGGTCATCGCACACACAAGAGCAGACGTCTGAGAATGGTATGGCAGGCCTTACGTGCATACGGTCGGCTTTGACCGGCCTCGTCTGCACATGCCATGCGCCTCTCATACCCGGACTCAGCAAGGGAACAGGAATACGGCCCAAATGTGAGCCGCTCTCAAGCTCCGGTTTGTTCGATACGCGGAGCACTTTGAGGCCTGGCTCCATCTTGGCCCGCAGCATATGCTCGATGTGACTTCTTAGGCTGCACGGTGACTTGCTCTGCGGCCCCAGGACAAACTCTCGTGTGACTCTAGAGAAGGTCAGTTGCAGCATGCCGGGTACGGGCATCAGCCGGGGGATTGCTTCGCTCGTGCACCGCATCTTACAGCTGCTGACTGCTGATGCTGAGTCCGGCCTTCTAGAGACGCCAGTGGCACGGCTACGTGCATGTTTGCGCCATTCAACCCCTACATGTTCCACCAGGCCAGGAATGCCTGTATGCGGCGACCGCCGTAGATCACAGAAATTGGTGTTGCTCCAGACACTGGCACGGAATGGCAACCTCATGATGCCTTATCCGCTGACAAACGGGGCAACTGAATTTCCTCTACCGCGCAAAGCGAGACTTACGTGGGGTCTGCTCGCTAATCTGCTGCCGCGCAAGACTCCCCTGACAACTCATGCGCGATACACTGCATTACACCAGCACAGAATGTCCTCAATACTTTCTCCATGGAGTTAAGAACCAAGCAGTCATTGGGGTCGTTTGAGGAGTTCACACCCTACGCGCTTCGGAATTCATGGCACGCTGCTGCTGAATGTTCCTTGCGCCTGAACACGTGGCTGTGTAAGCCGCCTGTAGCCAAATGGTGGCGAGCATTGCTCTCAGCTTTGACAGACAGCTCACACAACTGCCTGGGCATGAGTAAGGCAGTGCAAGCCCTGATTCTATCAGCCACGCATTATTCTTGCATCATTTCAACGCTTCATTCAATCTGGGCCACATAGTTGGCAAACACTTGAGTGAAAGCCATGATTGTTGCCGCTGACCATTCTACACTTGCTATCCCGCTTTTGTGAGCTCGGCCTGCAGCATGAGACAAGCGTGGAGCGGCCATGTCCAGCCAGCCAGACAGGGATGGTTTTTGAATACCCGGTAGAGCGAGCTGCGCTGGCCTCAGCCTGAAATGGGCACATATTCTGGACGCTGATTGTGCCTCTGATGCAGCATCCCGCACGCCAGCCGCTGCCATCAGCAGCAGCTGCAAAACCTGAGCGTACAACGTTATGAAGGCTGCGCAGTGGTTTTACTACAAGAGCACTGACCATGCTAACTTGGACAAGCACGACTTGAACCAATCACGCCTATTTCAAAACTTGACACGACTCACTCACTGCCTGCCTTGACAAAACTTGCTTGCGCTCTGCTCACGTTTCTCTTTGTCCCACGCAAACAACTTTTCCTCGTCGGACCTCCTGAAATCGATCACAGTGTTTGCTCATCGCTAGCCCATCCTCCCGCCCTGCACACTTCTCGCCTCGCCTCTTCCAAATCCCAGCGGCGATCTGACAAAACGAGCCTTGAAGCGCTGCTCCTGCGAGCTATACTCTTGCTACCGAAATTTTCATAACGAGCTCCTGCTCGTGAGCCGGGCGACTGACTGTTTCCGCGACTTGGTGCAGCGGGACGGCTCTCTCTGCTTCAGTCAGGCAATGGGGCTTCGGGTGATCGCAAGATGATGATGACGCAGTCCTACTACGGCGCCGATTTCGACTCATTCAACCGCCCAAGCCATCGAGTGTATGCCAACCCGGCACACTATGAGCGCCCAGTACCATATACGCATGCCTACTACGAGCCATCACATCCAGAACTTCGTTCGGACTACCCTGGCCGACCTGGCACGCGGACTTTGATACATGAACAAGGTCCGGAAAGTGGCCCCGCTGGGCATACTAGACGACGAATACAAGTCGCTGTCAGTCATTCATGTCATGCAGACCCGACAATAGCTGATTCAATGACAGTGCTCTCGATGTCGTCGACGCAAGATCAAATGCAGTGGAGACCCAGGAGATGGCAGTGGCTGTTCAGCTTGCAAATCCGCAAATGCAGACAAGCCGTCATGTACATTCAACAGGGTCAGCTCCGTCTTTCGAAATTTTGATGCAGCCTACTGACCACATGGTAGGTTGGTAGCCGTGATGTAGCTATCGCAGGTGTCGACATGCTCCCAACCAGCAGCAGCATATCATCCGCAACTCCGGCGTCAGCTTCAGCTTCAGCATCATACAGCAGCGATTCATCGACGAGTTCCTACAGCTCTGGTCTGTACCAAACCCACCAGCGACCTTCCCTTCCGATGCTGCAGACGCGCACTGCGTTTCCGGAGTACGATTCATACAATACATCTCCAGTCGATGAATACGCATATACAGCAGCAGCTGTACCCAGGCATGAGTCATTCTCCAGCAACTTTAGCACCGAGAGCTTTCGTCCATACACGAGTGCATCGGTCCCAACTCCGGCCACCTCAACTAGCATGTACTACGAACCTGGAGCTGCATTCAGCTTTGGCAGTCTACAGGCAGCACCAGGCTACCCGGTCACACCCATGACGCGACTGTCCAGTGTCTCTGGCGAGGTGTTCTCGCCGCTGAACATGAGTTCATTGCATTCAACTTTACCTACGCAATCTGTGCCGCCACAGACGGTGCAAGAGAGGCGCCTGCCCATTCCTTACCCGCAGCAACAGCCAACCTACACTGCGGTGGAAGTGCCGCAAATCCGGCCATTGACCTCGTTCACCGAGCCGCATCCTCGCGCGCACATTGGCGGCATCTACAGCCGGCACGGAATGTCCTGGTCTTCGGGCAGTCCGGTCGTCTCGAGAAGTGGCTCCACGACCAATCTGTCCGCTGGCCAGCACAGCATGCCGCTGTCTTCATCAGCACCGGGAGCATCCTCGTCTTTGATGACCGAGCCCGTTCTCGGCTATCAATTCAGTGCTTCTTCTGGCAGTCCAGAAGTATCACCAACAACAGGACCTGCGCTTTCTGAGAGCTATTCCAGCACTTCTGGATCTTCCACCGCAGGCTCCACTATGCTTCCTCCCGCGATGCTACGATACTCGGTCAGTGGCTCTGTGCCAAATCTGCCAGCGCTTAGCGGCAATGACGATCAGCAGCGTCGGCCGTCTACGTCGCACGAAACAGCAGCCACATTGTACAGCTTTAGCTCCGGCGTCGATGTCTCAGATCGAGCGACGCCTGCGCGACAGATCACGTCAGGTACCTCCGATGATGCTGCGACACCGAGTCATCATTACAGCCGAGCACCTTTGCGTCAGCCACAGCCTCAGCACGCTGCCAGTCTCGACGAACTCCGCCGACGCTCTTCTTACGATCACCAGCAAGCTCAACGCGCAGCTACTGCTCACCGCATGTCCGTCTCGAATCTCAACGCCCATTACTAAGCGCCAAGATGCACTTCTTCTCGAATAGCAATATCTTCGATTCTTCAGCTAGACCAAGTCTTCGGGCTCTTCGGCGTACTGCTCCAATATTTTCCAGCGTTCCGTGTTTCAGCAACTTAGCGATTCAGCGACCACTAGCAATCGACATCATCTTTCGGCGTTCTGTCCACAAGACTCAGCGATACCAATCACAGTACTTCTTTACCAGCATAAGAGGAGGAAATAGTCAAATTCACGACCATTTACGAGCGAAATTAGAAACGCCCGCGAGGGAGAGAGAGAGAGAGAGAGAGAGAGAGAGAGAGAGAGAGAGAGAGAGAGAGAGAGAGAGAGAGAGAGAGAGAGGAGGACATGTTTGTATTAGTTTCGGCGTACTGCTTGAGATATACTTTTGGACTGGATCCAACATCGTTACGGTAGAGTAGTGCTTTTCGGTTTTAGATCGATGTAGGATACGCATTCTATGGATTATGGGAGTACCAGGGGGAAGAAGGACAAAGAAGCCTAGATAGTCATTAATGGAAGGCCTTCAGACGCTTGGATCTGGAGTGAAGGCAAACTCAAGTTCGCGAATGCTTCATTGCTGGCTAGATCTGCACAGGTGTCATATGCTGCTGAAAACCAGAAACAGCATTGTGTAGCTCTTCTCAGAAAGCTTTGAGGAGGCTTACGTCGTGGTATGTAAGGTCAGTAGAGTGCAAAGGCTAGGTGTGAAATTCTCTCGGCACATCTTGGTCGTCTCTCCTCTCATCTGTGAGCAGGTATGCAGTAATGCCCGTGGACGTAAATGCTTGCTGATTTGAATACGTTTTCGTCGAACTAGAAGGTATTCATAGATGCGATTTCTAAGCTCTGGTGGAAGCTTTTCGAGGAAGTAGCATGGCTCCTCGCGGCCTTCGATCAGGAGTTCCGAGTGTAGACTCGCCCATCTCTCCGTCAGCTTCTTGATCCACGCAGACTTCTTCGTCCGTTTGGCCAGTCGAACCCATACTCTCTTTCTTGGCATCGCTTTTGCAGCTCACGTGTATCTGCCTGCATAGCGCGAGACTATCCCAGTCTCTATCGAACCGAGCGTTGATCCCCAAGAATCCAGAATAGCTCATTTTTAGGTCCTGTCGTGGCTGTGCAGAATAGACCTCTACTGTACATTTTTCTGATCATTGTTGTCGGGCCGACTATAGGAAGCAACATTGCCCCCTTCCATGAACGCCGGATGAGGGAACATCACTCACCAGAAGTGAGCCAAAAGCTCGAGAGATGAGCACATGCAGCTCTCGAAGTGAGGCGGACTTCAGTCCTGCTACCACATGCGGATCAGCCATTGTTGCCTACTTCAATTGCGGAAAACTCACCTATTCTCATCTTAGACCATACAACGTCCATCTTCCTTCAAAGATAACTCTTCCACTTATTGCATTATCTCAACAACCGCAGATAACACCAGCCATCACTCGTGCATCTCAATAATCAAGCATCCGCTCACCATCATTCCACCGAAGAGAACATTGCTCGCGCGACTCAAGCCATTACAATGACCGACATCAACCAGCCAGCGCACATTACTCCAGCAACCCAGATCGTCAACACCAATGACAACCAGCAGCCGACCCGCATCTCGCAAGAAGTAAGTGCGTCGACTTAAGCTGGTAACAACTCGCTGACCAAGATCTGTTGTTGTAGTCTCCACTTCTCTCCCTCCCACCAGAACTCCGCAACCAAATCTACGACCTCATCCTCGTCTACCCCCCAGGCACCAAACCAACCATAACCCCAACCTTCTCCCCTCCACCTCTGCTGAGCGTCTGCTCCCAGATCCGCTGCGAAGCTCTAAAACTCTGGCTCTCGGCCAACACCTTCAGCATAACCATCTTTGACTGCGATGTCGGGCTCGCCAAACGCTTTCAAAACACCTTTACTGCCACCTCAGGCCTCAAGGAAGCCCCCAAGATGTCGTTTCGCATGAAAGGCTCGCCATACTGGGGAAATTTGATGAAGTGGTGTGAAGCTGTGTATAAGGGCGAGACGACTTGGTTCCAGTGCAAGAAGGAGGGTGCTAAGGGCTTGTCTGTGGTTGTTACTGCTGCGACGAGGATGGCGGGGACGCCTGGTAGGAAGGGGTGGGATAGGGTTAGGGAGGATTTGGAGGGGTGGAGACATGTTGCGGGATTGGTCGATGAGGGGTGGTTGGATGATGATGAGGTGGGCGAGAGGTCTGAGCTGATTTGAGTGAGGGAGCTGGATGTGTTTCGAAAGTCGTCGTTGGAAGCGGCGGATTGGGTTCACGCGAGAGGGATGCTGCTGGCAGCACGTCGAAAGAGCTTCGAGTCATGGACGGTTGCGCAAACGCTGCGATCGATGCGATTGGAGAAATGGCATGGATCGAGATATCGTTCGACCTCGCGAAGGTCTCTCCTGTTGCGAACCTGCTGCCATTGATGTGGACCATGGTCTTGCGATTTTCAGGGAGACCATCGCGATCCGAGACGGAGAAATAGGTCGGCCTGGTATCATTCGGTCCTTGAGATTCTATCTGGCTCATCTATACAGTTTCATCAGCAACATAACACTATGTATAGCAATCATATCTGGGCTTTCGCCATGTAATCAAGTCTGATCTTTACTGCTCTCTCATGGGCGTGGAGCTCTTCCACGGCCGCGAGTCGCATGACCGCTTGGCCCACGTTCTTCAGACCTTCTGCTGTCAAATTCGAGCTTGTGATGTGCTTCACGTAGCTTCCCAGGTTGACACCAGAGTACTGCTTGGCATAGCCATATGTCGGTAGACTGTGGTTGACACCGGCTGAGTAGTCGCCGACACTTTCAGGTGTCCACTGACCGCAGAATACTGATCCAGCGTTCTGCACCATTTCGCGGACACCAATAGGATCTTCGACTTGCAGGATCAAGTGCTCAGGTGCGTAAAGATTGCTCAGCTCCATGGCCTCCTCGATATCTTTGACGATGAGCGTCGTCGAGTGAGAGATTGCACCTCTGACCATGTCCACACGTGGTAATGCCACAGCTTGCTTGTGCAATTCATCTTCGATAGCTTGGACTTCAGCATCAGTCAAGCCGACTGCGATGCAGACTACTTGCGAATCTACACCGTGCTCAGCTTGAGAGAGCAGGTCAGATGCCACGAAAGCTGGGTTCGCAGTCTTGTCTGCAATGACCAACACTTCCGACGGACCGGCAGGCATATCGATGCTCACGTTTGCACTCGTGTCATTCGATACAATCATCTTTGCTGCTGTGACGAACTGATTACCGGGACCGAGAATCTTATCAACCTTACTGACGTTCTCGGTGCCGTAAGCCATCGCAGCTACAGCTTGAGCACCACCAGCAAGCACAATGCTCTCGGCACCGACCCTGTGAGCAACATACACGATTTCTGGTGTCAAGGAGCCATCTGGTCGTGGCGGTGAAGCGAGAACGATGCGCTTGCAGCCGGCCACCATTGCTGGCACGCCAAGCATGAGTGCAGTTGATGGAAGGACTGCGGTGCCGCCAGGTACGTACAGGCCAACGGATTCGATAGGCCGTGCGAAACGTGAACACACTACGCCAGGCATCGTCTCGACTTCCAGAGTTTCGGAAGTCTGTGCCGCGTGGAATTTGCGGATATTCTCGAAGGAAATGTCAATGGCTTCGATCGTCTCGGGAGGCAGTTGCATTGAGCTCGGGGGGAAAGGCGCTTTGAGTACAGGCGATGTCAATGATGTCGCCTCCTCGAACTTGTGTGTGTATTCCAGTAAAGCTGTATCGCCACGCTCCCGAATGTCCTTGATGATCGGGTTGACTACACCCATAATTTTCTCAGTCGATCGCTGAGATGGTCGCTGCAAGGCATATCGAATCGTTTCTGGCGTCTCGTTGGCAGTGACTAGACGGTTCATGCGTATCCGTCCATCCTTGTCGACACCTGCAGGATTCTCTTTGCTCGGAGCGCCATTCGTGGGCGTAGATCCATTAACGCCAAATTTCTCTGCATATGGTCCCTTCGCATCACCCTTCCGTCTCTTCACTTTCACACTCTTGGCATCCAAATTTCGCTCAATATCTTCCAGAGACACACCTGCAGCGATCGCCTTGGTCAAGGTGAAGTAGAGCAAATCGGCTGCCTCGAATGCGATATCCTCTTTGGATTGCGCTTCAGTGAGCTCCGCAGCTTCTTCCATGATCTTGGCGTTGAGCATCTTGGAGTCGTTGAACAAGCGAGCAGTGTATGATCCTTGTGGTGCAGAGCGTTTGCGACTTTGCAGCGTCTTCTGCAGCTTGGACAGTCCTCTATACTGACCAAAGCATGTAGCTGTTTGTAAGTGACAGAAGCCATGACCTTGCTGCCTGACCACGAAAGATAGACAGTCCTGGTCACAGTCTGCTTCAATGCGCACCAATTCTTGCCAGTCACCACTCGTGTCGCCTTTCCGCCATAGGCCTCTCTTTCTGCTGTAATATACACCGCGTCCGCACTTCAGACTCTCCGCGACGCTTTCCGCATTACTGTAAACCAGTCCCAGGGCAATTCCCCGCTCGTCAGTGACCAACGTTGTGAACAGTCCGTCGGGTCGATCGCTTTTGGTGAGAGCCAGGATCAGAGGTGCGATTCTGACGTGGTCCGGGGAAGGCTCAGTAGCCACAGTCAGCTGCTGAGCCGGTATGATTGGTACCGCATTCTGCGCGCATAGTTCGACAGCTTCCTGCTCTGTGATATGCGCCTTGGACACATAGACCGGCGGGTGGTTCTTGCCAAGCTCTTGGAGCAGTGCGCCAACAGTGCTGACGCTGCTCACATTCTGTACGAAGAGTCCAAAGGGCTTGCCCTGTAAAGCCCTTTCACTGTCGCTGGCGGAAGCAGTGGGTGTGTATACTACGCGACTCAGGTCGAGATCCTTGACTTCCGAGAGGACTGCGGCTTGAGGACTTGATACGAAGAGCTTGGCTGCTCCAGCGTCAATCAGATCGATCAAATCTTGCTGCGATTCGAGAGAAGAGACTTCAAGGTAGACTGGAAATCGGGAGACGGCATCTTTCAGCAGTGCCAATGCGATATCGATATTGGCTAGGGTTACGGTCGATGCGATTCCGCCAGCGTATGCGAGCTCTTTGGCTTGCTCGATCTGCGCGATTCCCTGGAATCCGGACAAGTCGATGGCAGCCAAATAAGGCGGCGATCTCTCCAGGCCCGCCATTGTGTGTGGATGTGGTGCGTGAAAGAAGAGTCTCACAAAAATAAATCCAGACTTGAGTCAATGCTTCAGTGCCCCGTGAAACTTTCGACCCCACTCTCCGAGGCGCTCGTCATCACACAAGCCGGCTGTGATCCCCTTCGACACGATCTGCTCCGACTCCGCGCCGACAGTTCCCAATCGACCTCGAATCCATATGACGAGATGAAGTTGGTATGCGACTGCATTATGCCTTGGCTCGCAGTCGAGGAAGGATCACGAGTGCTTCCCTGAAGCCAGCCAGGACAATTTCATCATGCCGCATTCACAGAGCGCGACCCAATGCAGTGTCGAGCTGTCTCAGCGCGAGCAGAAGTCGTCCCCAAGATGGTAGGCAACGGGGTCCTCGGTATGGCTACGCTTCAAGCAGGTCGTTCTTTGGCGAGAGCCTGCCCACAGTTCTCGTCCCTCCCGCAGTGTTCCTCAGCCTGCTCGTTGGATTATGGACGTACAAATGCATCATGACCGTCCTTTTCCAAGACAAGATCATCTATATGCCTTACATGCCGCCGTTTGCCCGATATGAGAAAATGGAAGACTACACTGCTAGATGCAAGCCTGTGGAATGGGAAAGTCTTCATATCAAATCCTTAGACGGAACAAAGATCGCACTGGCAATTGGCCGACTGCCAGAGCACATGTCTACAGACGATGCCATCCGAGCCAAGAAACGCAGAGTCGTCATCGCATACTTCCACGGCAATGGTTCTTCAATACCTCCTCGACTGCCTTTGATGTCTGGAACACTCAAGGCCATCGAACGCGCATCAGCAAATTCGAACGTTGAATTTGTGATTGTAGCGCTTTCTTACCGTGGATACTGGACATCTTCTGGCCGAGCCTCGCAGGCAGGCATTGAAAAGGATGCCCAAGCCATGTTGCAGTGGATACGGGGAAAGCATCAAGGTCCTGGCATTGACCTGCAGATCGTGCTCTGGGGACAGAGCATCGGCGCTGGTGTAGCATCAACAGCAGCAGCGACATATGTCACTGAGCGAGCGGAGGAACAACCACCCATTACTGCGCTTGTCCTGGAGACACCCTTCACAGGAATCAAAAGCATGCTGCTGGCTTTGTACCCGCAGAAGTGGCTGCCATACAAGTATCTATGGCCGTTCCTCTGGAACCACTGGGACAGTGAGTTGGCTTTGCGTCGCGTTGCAGAGTCTGGCCGTCGCCCCAAGATCTTGCTTTTACCTGCAACTCGTGATGAAGTCGTGCCTCGAAATGAGGTCGGCAAGCTTGAGTCAATCTGCAATGAGCTGGACCTTCCGATGAAGAGGAAAGATATCGATGGTGCACTACATTTCGAGGCCACTGTGCGCAAAGACGGTCAAGCAGCGGTAGCAGGATTTGTTGCAGATGTGATCGGATCTCGAAGGTCTTGAGCTGACACTTCTTGGCGTGATGATGGTCGCTGTGTCACGGACGACAATCCATAGTTATCCGCACGCAATCGAAGAGGATATGATGATATCGTTTGCAAGGTAGCAATACCGGCGTCGCTCCGCCGCTCACGAATGAGAAAGCAAAGCATAATCTCCCCACCAAATCAACGGCTAGAAACGGACTAGATGTATGAGGGGCACGTTGGGACCTAGACTCTTGGCAAACGGTTCTTGCCGAATTTGCCATTGTGACTTCCTCATTTATTGAAAGAGCTCGATCGCGAAGTGAAGTTTGGCAAGAACAGCAGGTGACATCCTGCAGTTCCTGTATCAGACATAAAGATAGGAGGAAGGTGCCGCGTGCGACGCGTTGAGTGTTGTCGCACCTCAACGCGTCGACACCGGCATCCACCTCATTTCACACCACGACATCAAATGTACTGGCAGCAGAGGTAGCATGGCATAACTCTAGCAACTACTAACATTGGTCGATGCTGCTACGCTTTACTGTCGTTGACCTTCTTCAGTATCTCGGGAACATCAACTCAACAACGACCCCAAGTCACTGGATCCACGAGTATAAGGTATGTAGCAAGCTTTTACTACACGTCTATAGTATCTTGCTTTAGTATTTCTCGGGCCGTTCACCTCTTGTAAGGTAAACGAACGATCTCTAGAAAGCAGACTAGGCAATACTAAGGACGTGGAAACAGAGCACGCATTATCCCTCTTGCCCAGAAGGCTAACAGCTGACCAGACCCCTTGGGAAGTACTGTGATACTCCAGCTGATTTCCGATCTGTTCTGGCCGACGGTCACTTGAGAGCTCCTTCCGGGCTGGGTACGCCTGCTGAGCTGCTTGAATCACCCTCACGATTGACTACAGTCTCATCAATTGGAAGCGCAGAGTCCTCAACACCGAGTCAACAGAGACGATACCGATTGAGCGTCAATACCGAATCTCTGGCAACTGGTCCAAGAGACATCAGTCATGGGCAACGAAAACTCAACTCTTGGGCTCTCCGAAGAGACCAAGGCAGAGCTTCAGAGAAGTACCGAGCAGCTGAAGCAGTCCGAAGAAAAGCAACAGCGAAGGAAAGCACAGGCCGAGGAGCACAAGCGAGCTCAGGCTGAAGTCGAAAGGAGGCAAAGAGAAGAGTCATATATTGCCATACGAATTGCAGAGAAGGAGCGTCTAGAGGCAGTTGCAAAGGACGCCAAAGCCAAGGCGAGAGCGAAGCCGCGAGATAGACCGAAAGCTGGCCACCTGCGAAATGCGAATGTCGCGGAGAACATGGCAACGGAGACAATAGCCAAGCAGAATCTCCATGCAGATCGCCCGGAAGAGAAAGCTACTGCAGCTGCAACACTAGCCAATGCAGTTCTACGAGAGGACGTACATAATATGGGCAAGGATGCCGTCCAATACCTGAAACTTGCCAAGAACGAGAGACTCGCTGCAGAGATAGCGGCGACGGCGAAGCAGAGGGCCGACGAGGAAGCAAAATTGAAGCAGAGATTCAGCTCTATGGAGAAGCGTAAGAGCTTGCAGACAGTGGTTGAGCAGCCCTCTCCAAGCCAAGGAAGTGAAAAAGGCGAGATCCGGGAGACCATTCCATGGACTGGCACGCCGCTTACATTGCGAGCAGCGGCTAATGCTGGAGACCCACTGCATTCACGCAACCTTCAAGACGAGTCGACGCCATTTTCTGCCTCCTCCACATTGGACGGGTGGAATGCCCGCAAACAACCTCGGGCGAAGGGTAGCCCGAACCCAGGAGAGCGGCCTTCTTCGTCAAGCAGTGGAGTTGTCTGTCGGAGGGATTCCAAAGAGCCTATCATTGAATCGCAAGCTCAAGCCGCCGACAAAGTGCCAGCGTCAGCGACTCAGAGATTGAATTTGACGCCCAGCGACAATAACAATCCTTCTACGAAACGCTCCACTGGCCATCAGGGAGGAAGCGCAACAAAAGGCCAACAAGTGACCTACCGGCCTACCACCCCGCCCGCTGCCAAGAAGAGGCCTAGTATATCGGAAGGTCAAGGTGTTACAAGTCTGCCGCCTATGCCTCCAGCTGCTGCTAAGGAATCTGGCACATCTGCGGAAGCAGCAATGTTACCTCCTAAACCGGCTGCTGGTCACAAGAGACCGATGCCCTCTGGAGGATTTGATATGTCGAACATGCCAAAGATACCCAAGAAGAACAAACAAGCGGTATCAAGTAGCGCTTCTCCACGATCACCAGTCCAAGATGACGACGACGAAGCAGGCGAACGCCTTGCTGATGTGGGCCATCCCAATTGGGACGGCGAGAGGCAGCCTCCAGAGTGGTACAGAAAGCTTAAAGCAATTACCAAACGTGATACCGGCCATAGCAATGTCCAAGTCTTGCTCGAGCGGCTGAAGGAGAAGATTGGAAAGATCAAGAATCTGCCGCAAAGTGCCAGCGCTGAGCGCAACGAGGCTTTGAACGAGCTTAGAGAGATATTGCACAAGGTCTTCTTCATCGAGGTTACGCCACAGTTGCTTCGCAATCTGCGCATGTTGCACAACAATGATGGTCTTCCTCAAATCTTCGATCATCGATACGACGACAAAGTTGTGTGGCCGTACGACTTGAAAGCCGATGCTGAAGAACTGTACAACAAGTGGTGCGCTCGAACGTTCGAAATCGACCTTCTGCGAGGCATCAGAGTTGGCAAGCCAAAGACCTCCAAGGATAAAGGCAGCGCCGATCGCCTGGATCCACACTTCCCGAAGGTGCCATCGAACTACTACGGAAATGGACGTCTTTTGAACGGGCAATGGTGGCCAACGCAGCTTACTGCGCTGCGTGATGGCGCTCATGGCTCATCTCAAGGCGGGATCTACGGAGAGACTGGCAAAGGTGCATACTCTGTCATCATGTCCGGCGGAGTCGACAAAGCCGGCAACAAATACCCCGATGTAGACGAAGGAGACCACGTCCAATACTGCGGCACCGACAACGATGGTCCTGAGAAGAAACCATCAGACGGCACGCAACGTTTGATCGAAAGCTATCATCTGAAGACTCCCGTCCGCCTCATTCGTAGCTCGAATGCGGACCCGGCTTACGCACCGGAAGAAGGCTTTCGCTACGATGGTCTATACGAGATCACAGATGTGGAGCATATGGATCCTGCTGGCGCAAAACGACAGCGTCATAGGTTCACGCTGCGAAGGCGACCTGGACAGGTTCCCATCCGTGGCTCTGGACCGGAGAAGAGGCCAACGCAGCAGGAGCTGGATGCTTATAAGAAGGACAAGACCTTGCGGGGCTATGGAACCAAGGGCTAATGGAGATGAGTGTGTACAGCCTTCACAGATTGGAGAGTGTCCTTCGGAATTAAGTAGCTAGCCGATTCTTGAGTATCACGTAGTCGAGAGTATATCATAATTTCTTCCAAGAAAAGGATGAAAGTGAGCAGTGCATATTCCACGTATGAAGCTTCCGAGTCAGGCTTTTTGCCGAGATGTAACTTGGCACTCACGCTACAAACACGGCCTCCGTTGAACAGACTTACAATGTAGGCTTCAGCTTTCAACGTCCTGTATCACGACTAGATTGTCGCTATGTCTTCGCTGTGTAAGAGTACTGCCAGTGACATGACCTTTTCTTGACCCTTCACGTCCTCTTCATTTCTAGATCTCTAACCCTGGGACCCTTCCTTCCCTCGTCTCCTCATCCTCTCACAACCCCTTCCAGAACCTTTACAAACCCCTCAACCTCCTCTTTCGTATTGTAATGCAACAAACTCACCCTAACAACCCCATCAACAGGGTCAAGTCCACAAACATTCTCCGCCAAACGGTTACTGTAGAAACTTCCCCATCGACAACCAAAATCACTTCTCGCCTCAATTTTCTCCACGATGTCCTGACTCCTGTGTCCCTGTACGGTGAAAGATATAACCGGGACACGTTTGCTTCGATCTGGTGTGGGCTGGCCATATATTTGATACATGTCTGGGTGGGAGAGAAGGTAAGTAATGAGGATTTCCTGGAGTGATTCTTCGTATTCCTCGGTTTGTGACCAGGGGACTTTGGACAAATATTTGCAGACTTGCGGAATTGAGGCCGTGAGTTCATAGTTGGCTGCCGCGAGACCAAGTAAATTTTCGAGAGACGAAGTGTCTTTGAAGAAATGTCCTAGGGTTCGAAGAC
The DNA here is from genome assembly GCA_001578225.1 of Pseudocercospora musae. Taxonomy (NCBI): domain Eukaryota; kingdom Fungi; phylum Ascomycota; class Dothideomycetes; order Mycosphaerellales; family Mycosphaerellaceae; genus Pseudocercospora; species Pseudocercospora musae. Next base: position 24,459 of record LFZO01000042.1, on the reverse strand, counting down.
ATTTTTGTGCCGAAGGAGCCGCGTAGAGGGAAGCGATGTGTGGTCCGTAAAGTTTATACCAAGAAAACGAGTAGAAGTCTACGCCGAGGTCTTGGACGTCGATTGCGCGGTGAGGAGCATAGGCTACCGCGTCGACACATAGGAGAGCTCCGGGGATTGTGTGGACTTTTTCGGCGATTTGTTTGATCGGAGAGATTGTGCCGAGGATATTGGAGGTGTGGGTGCAGGTTACGAGTTTTGTTTGGGGAGATAAGAGGCCTTTGAGGATTGAGGGAGAGAGTTGTGGGTTGGTCTTGGACTCCGCGCCCCACCAGATTAGTTTGCAATTTTTGTCTTTGGCGAGTTGGACCCAGGAGGCGATGTTTGCTTCATGGTCGAGGAGAGAGACGATGATCTCTGAGTCCGCGTCGATGTAGTCGTATAATGAGACTGAGAGGTTTCGGAAGAGTTGGGTTGTTGATGGGCCTAGGACGACGTTCTCTGGAGCGGTGTTGATGTATTTGGCTACAGCTGCGGATCCTTCGTAGAAGAGATCTGTGGACTTCTGGGAGATTGGATAGCTGGCTCCGAGTTGAACATTGTTGGAGGAGAGGTATGAGACGATACTGTGAGTGATGTATCAGTGCGATACTGCTTGGACTGGTCAACGGATAGTCCGGTATACTCACGAGTCGATGACTTCTTTGAGGACTTGACTTCCGCCTGCGTTGTCGAAGTAGACTTGCTTGCCACTAAGGGCTGGAAAGTGGGAGCGAACTTTATCGATGTCGAAGTTTGACATGATTCTTGCAATGTTCAGAGTTGACGAGTGTCGTTGATGTATCGACCTTGATGTAACAAGAACACACCTTCAGACGTCGGTGTACAAGGCGTAGTAGCTCTTTGCTCGGCCTCGCACCATCTTTTGGCCGATGCTGGCCGAAGAATCCTGGACTCTCGCCTTCTTGTTTGGGTTAGCACTGGCCGGTCATGAGGTCAAGCATTGACTTCCTGCTTGTTATGCTGTGGTGTGATGTTGTCTTTCTTTCATGCTGTATAAATTCACCTTCATTCAAGTGGTGCAGCTATTGCACGACTTTGAGGTTCTGCTTCGCCCAGTATGCGACCGATTGCGTCTCAATACCTTTCTTCGCATTATACGAGGCTTCCCTCGACCAAGATGTTCCGATGCCTTCTCCAAAGACAACGCGATACTTCCTCATAGCGTCGCCAGGACTCTCAACAAGCTCCTGCTTCAGATCAGGTACAGTCTTCAAGACTCTCTCCACCTTCTTTCCCATCACATCGTCAACCACATCCGCCAGCCTCGCGATTGAGATGGTGTCGCCGGAAACATAGACCACGCCCTCAACATCTGTATCTACGAGCGCCAGCTCAGCGACACATTTGCCAATATCTTCAGGGTTTGTGGCAGTCAGCTCGTTCTCCCAACCTCCCATCGCCGTTACAACACTTCTCTCGGCATTGACAATTCCGAAAGCAGGTTCGAAGAAGAAGGGGATGAATAGTCCAGTACTGACGATGACCCATTTAGTTGAAGACTGGCTGCGAAGGATGTCGCGAACATCGAGCTGGCTGTCAAAGAGATCTTGTGCTTTACCGCGACCGATGATGTCGTAGTCGATGCCGAATTGCCTAATCAACGATGAGTAGGGGTAGATTTGGACAGAAGTTACTGATATTTCCTTACCATGGAAAGTAGCTCTCTACTCCTGCCTCAAGAACTGCTTGCGCTATCTTGATCTGCATTGATGGCGGCGCATACATCCCGACGCAGCAAATTACTGTATTGAAGCCTTTGAATATTTGGGCCAAATCATGCTGTGAAGATTGATCGACATGGCCCTGGACGAGCAATGCATTCCACTGCTCCAATTTGCTGATCTGTTCGGGCTTTCTCGACCGAAGGAGGACCGAGACTCGCGTGCTGCCGCGTTTGGGATGGAGCGCGATGGCCTTGACAACTTCTTCGCCCAGCTCGCCAAGACCGAGGACGAGGACAGATGTAGGCATGTTGAGTCCTTCTGTGGTGTTGTAAGATCGGCAGAAGAAAAAGGAAAGGAGGTCTGATATATGTTACCTTCGCTTCCGTAATGTGCCAAGACACCATCTCCGCAAAGACCGGATATGTTGATCTTCCGTGTTCAATGGGGGCTTGAAGGAAAGAAAAGGATAATCTTGCGCCCAATCCTCCACCTCTGCCTGAAGCTTGGCGCGTTGCAACAACTGCCTCGCTCGCCCTCACAGGTTTTGCTCAGTCCGCTGAAGCTGTACAACGGCGCGAGCCCGCCACTTGCTGTATCTACTTCTGGACTCGGCCTCGCTCTCCTTGAGAACACCTCTGCGCTAACTGGACTGAATCCTGGAACTTCTCTGCCCAATAGCCGATGCGCCAACTACTGTCCCGATTCCCTCGAAAATGGTTCTAAGGTGGTATGCAGTGGTCGCGACGGTCCGGCAGGCCGCTGAACGACAGGTCGGGGAAGTGGTGCCGGAGGATCATGGCTAGATGCGTTGTCCTTTGGATGCTGTAGCTACTGCTCCGAACGTGGTGTATGGGGCGACGCGATCGAGAATGCAATGTCGCAGTCGGAGGTGGGCATGGCACCCAGGCTGAGATGATTCGCAAGCAGGCTGTCCACGGCATGCGCGGCAAGATGTGCAGCTCTGTCTTCCCAGGGGCCCAAAGCCATTCGTTACAGCCATGCTACGCAGCTGAGTTCAGTGTGCAGCGAGGTCGGGCTGCAGGAGCTTTCTATCAACATGCAAAGAGCACTCTGCATCGCAAAAGACGATCGTTGATAAGAAGTCTGATCTCGCTTGAAGCCGGCCTCCCGCTTGAACCCTGCCTGCCTGCCCCACTTCTTCACTCTTGGCGCGAGTGGAAGATCGGCGTGTGTTTGCACGAGGCATCATCTGTGCGACATGTAACCCTCAACGCAGACAGTACATCGAAAAAACAAATCCACCACCACCACCACCACCACCACCACCACCACGACAATTCCGACGCCTCTGCCAACCCGCGATACCGTGCACTCTCCCACCGGCACTTCTGCGCCAAAAAGACAGCATCACATCACATTGGCGAGCTTCGATCTGGTCAGGCACCTACGCCAACCACAGCCACCTTCACATGCCTAGCTACTTTCACTTCTAGTCACACCTGTCGTGACACTTGCTCCTCATCCTCAACACTCATGCGAACTCCACCACCGCGCAGCACTTGAGTCGACTTGATTTGTCGCCGCCGCCCGCCACCGCATCGGCAACGGCAACGGCAACATGGTCAAGCCAGACGTCAAGCACAACTACTATGCCGACCTCGATCTGCCCACCACCGCGACTGTCGACGATGTGCGCAAAGCTTACCGCAAGCTCGCCCTGCAATATCACCCCGACCGCAATGCTGGGAAGGAGGACGAGTGCGTGCCGCGCTTTCAGGCCATTCAGGCTGCGAACGAGGTGCTGAGCGATGCGACAACCAAAGCGAAATATGATGCCGATCGGCGCAAGGCAGGTCTGTATCCTGCGCAGACCTTCAAGCCCAATGTGCCGAGTCCTGGAAATCCATACTCAGCGCGATCCGACTTTCCACCTCCCCCACGACGCACGCAGCCTGGGACATGGGCTGGGCATCGCCCAACAGCTTCGACAGCTGCCGGCTCAACGCCTTCTGGTGCTGATCGTTTCACCAACTTTCCTCGACCCCATGCTGCCGCCCCGAGGAAGGATCCCGCTGCAGACAGAACCCAACAATTCCGTGCTTGGCAAAATATGAACAACCCGCAGCCAGAGCGTCCTCGATATGCTGCTCCACAGCCGCCGCCTCGCGAACCTCAGCCGCAGGCACGACCGCCGCCGCCGAATGTGCCCAATCGACCACGCATGAACAGGCAAGATACCAAGATTCCTACTGAAGAGCAGATACGTGCTGGCATGAGATATGGCAATGCATCTGCTCCAGCTGGAGATGAGGCAGAGGCAGCAAATCGACAGTCGGCTTGGGCAGCTTTTCAAAAGTCAAATGCTGGTCAGCCAGGTATGGCCAGGAAAGGCAGGGCGCCAACGACGCCCAAGAGACCTACCGGGTTTGACCCGAATGCTCCCGGTTCAGACGAGCGTCCTGCCACAGGTCATTATGTGCATCGCCACAAGTCAGCAGATTTGACCGCAGATGGATTCCCACCGCCGCCTCCAGGTCCACCGCCCAGTGCTCCGTCATCTCCGCTGTCACCAAACACACAGCGTCCGTTCGCAGATCCTCTCCGACCATTCAGAAGCAGAAATTCGAATGACGATGCTCCATACTCGGAAGCGAACCGGACCAGCACGCCATATTCCTCCTTCAGTGGAGAAAAGACGGCGTTCAGCAGTGATGGCTTGCGGCGATCTGTCAGTGTACGAGACAACACGAAGCTTTCACCAGAATCTGCCACGAGTGGCCATTCTCGCGCTAGGAGCGTGGATCCGGCTGCTCGGCAGAGACAAGCAGAGGCTGCTCGCGAGAACGGTAACAAGGGAAGACCTACTTTCATGGCAGGCTACAGCTCCAGCTCAGGCTCATCATCGCCTGAAGGTAGCTCCGGACCCGACCCGACCGAGTCGCCAGAGGAGCTCAGTGACGAGCCGCCTGCTAAGCCCCAAGATCCCAAGGATAGGCCGAAGAAGAAACCAACACCTCCAAGTGCGAGATTTCCGAATGGCACACGGTCGACATTAGCAGGAGACGGAAATACCACTGACCCAGAGAAACCAAGCATGCAGCAAAAAGCTGCTCCAAACATGTACGACACCCCTTCCACTTCTGCTCATCACTACACTCCCCCATCTTTGTTCAACCGACCAGAGTTCAGAACTGCTTTCGCCTCTCGTTCAACAGCAGGAGGCAAAGCAGGAAAGCCAAGCATCGCACCCTGGGCAATTCCCAGTTCTATCTCCCCTTCCCTGCAGAAAAAGCGTCGTCAGTCTGCTTCTCCAACCAGCAGCAGAACGACATTGGCTGAGCAGAGTGATCACTCTGACAACCAAGATACGCTTTGGCAGCAAGCATCTCAAGATGAACGAGACGCCTTTCACGCCTGTCGGCTCAAGCTTTCCAAGATATGTGGCGACATCGCGCAGCTCAACCAGTTTGACCTCGACACTTTTCGCAAAGCAGTCAGAGTTGTGCTGCAGGCTGGTTCGACCGGCACGCGCACACTTGACAGCATTTTCGCTAACATCATCTCGCAATATCCATCAATTGCACATCAAGACTCATCAAAGGAGCCTGCTGACAGTGCATGCCCGACAAACAGTTTCACCGTTCCTGTCGATCACGAGACCTTTCAGCCCACGCGAGGCAAGAGTCGAAGTGTCGAAGAGATCAACACCAACTTTTCGCCTGAACCTTTCGCGGGCAGATTCCAGGGCTCCGGAGACTACTTCGCACCCAGTCCAAATGGCCGTCGACCTTCACCAAGTCTGCGCAGTGGCTCCAGCCGTGCCCAACGTGCTAATACTACAGACTCGACTCCCGCGAGCAAGCCTTCGTCGCCCATGCCCCCTCCGCCGTTCGTGCGAGAACCCAATGAGCAACGCTCACGACCACCATCCATGTACGGCACCCCAGTCGATGGCAAATTCAACCCGGACCACTGGTCAGAGGCGCTCAAGGATGCTCATTCATGGGCTGTCCCTGGACCACCCCCAAATCCTCCTCTTTCGAAGGCTCCAAGCAGCAAAGGCAGCAGGCCCTCCTCGAAATCACAACCTGGGCCCACGTTAGGCACCGACAAGTCGCCTCACGTGGTTGACGATAACGACGATGTTGTCGAAGTTGATAGGAATGGTCATCCTGTTGCTAGTGGTGGAGCGGCTGATGACGGTGATGCCATGGACATCGATACACCTCCCAGACCGACGGATGCTGCAGAGCAGGCTGCTCCGCTGTCCTCTTCAGCGAACGAACCACGGCTGTACTCGGTCCCACCATCACAATGGCGTCAAGAACAAGCTCAGTCTTACAGTCATAATCGGCAGACATCGAGCTCTTCTCGACGAGCGCAGCGTAAGTCTGGTCAGTCAGACCTGAAGACGAACCTCGACTCTTTGAGACATACTATACCGCTCGAGGGAGGCAAGGATGGCCTGAACGAGCTCGCTGATTTGAGCTCATCGCTACCTTATGCTTCGAAAGCTTCCTCGACATTGCCCACTGAAGGTGACGACCCGCCTGAGGTGAAGCTACCGCAGTATCCTAAGGCACCATCAGGACCTACCAAGCTCACCAAAGCCAGCTGGACTGAGTACGCACAAAAGTTTGCGAACTACTTGCTTGGACATCACATGTGGAACAGATCTATGTTGGAGCACTTCAATCGACGTGAGCCTCAAGCAGAGGCTTGCATGTCCCACGGCACTGATTGGCTGAGCGCTAGCGGCGACACGGTCAACGGCGCGCCTGGATTCGGAGAATACTGCAAGGCAGTAAAGCAGGATCAGAAATGGCGAACAGCATGGCAGGTAGGCTGTGATAAGCACCTGCAGAATGTCAACGACTTCGAGCAGATGCGGAGCCGAGTGAAACAATCTGCCGAGAACGGCATCCTGGCAAATGCTTAATCAATTTCGGGCTGGAAGTTTTGTATCTGACTCTTCCTTCAGGGCAAGGCGTCGGCAAGCGATTGAGCGAAATATCTGCATCATGGAAGGGAAATAGCATACAGAAAGACGATTAGACGGCCGTTGTTGGAGGCTGCTGTGGTCGATCTCAGTGAGTTGCGATTTGTTTAATACCCTCTGACCACCAGCTAGGTGATGAAATGCGAGAGTAAATCTCGGCTTTTTCTATTGCCGATAGCTGTGTGCACATCTGGTCTCTTCATGTCTTGATCTCATCGAGGCTCCCACAACGGATCAAGCGATATCCAGCGGCCTTTGAGATGAGTGGCAATGCCGTCTCCAGGCGCAGCACTGATGCCGTGGTGCTTACGCGGTTTGAAGATGAAGTGAGGTGAATTATGGCAAGGAGCCAATGAGAGCCGCCAACGCAACTTGTTCCGCATAGATCGCAATGCGCACTGCAGGAATGTCGTCATGTTACCAGAAACGCACGCAGATCACTCGTCTTGTCGCGCAGACGGAGAAAGAATTGTGGTGACACACGGTCAAAAAGTGACTGTCGAGGCTCTGAATCGCGAGTGAGCCAATTCACAGTCGTTCATCCTCACCATTACCATCATCATCTCTTCTCCTGCAAATTCTCCATCGTCTCATTCTCCGCCTCCGTACTCAAAGTCTTTCTTCCCCGATACTCATTCCTCAACCATTCCAAAACTTGTCCAGCACTCCTATCAGGCGGGAAAACCGGATAGAACACCTTCAAAATCACCCTATCTTCCACAACCATACTCAACCTCTTAATCAACCTCTTCCCTTCCCACTCCATCGTCGGCAGCCACAACCCCTTTCTCAATCCTCCTTCCTCGTCAGATAAAAGTTGATAGGGCAACTTCGTCCTCTCCCTCAATTCCCTTTGATATTCTGTGCTTTGGACGGAACAGCCGAACACGTTAACTCACTCCCGCTAATAGTTCCCTTGAGAGATCGCGGAACGAACAAGCTTGTGGTGTGCAACCGCGAGCGCCATGGATCTGGTTCCATGAGTCTGGGTACCAATTCGTTGGGCGATGCGGTTCGGGGGTAGCAGAACAGGATAGTCAAGCAGGTCACTGTGGAAATATCGGTTAAAGAGCCGGAAGTGCTTGGCAAGGAGATTGAAGGAAACTTGGTGTCGGGGAGATGATTGCAGGCGCCGTCGTCGATCGGTTTGGGGATATCGGCGGGAAAGGTTGTGTCTGATGATTTTAGGTGTTGAGATGATGATGATGGAGGCGTAGGTCGCGCGCTGGGTACTTCGACTTACGAGCCATGTCCGGAAATTCCAGCGATGCTTAAATTCTTAGAAAGAGTATATGTCGTTTGACTTTTGTATTTCTCAAGGCTCTGGTCTATCGGTATTTTGTTGATGGAAGTGGGGCAGCTTGAAGTCATTCTGAAATGTGGCCCAAAGTCATCGCGGTAGTTGGTGTTTCCGCCATTTTCTGTACATGTAGCGAGAAGTCTGGGAAATATCATGTACGATTCAACTAACCATCTCTTAACAATATCAAGGCTAGTAACCGACCTAACACCATGCCCATACTGAAGCAAGCTAGTAGACGTCGCTCACATATCGATCAGTCTTAACGCTTTGCAGCCACTCATCCGCCTCTTGCTGACTCTTACCAGTCGAGTCGATGTAGATCTTCTTGCAAACATCAGCAGTACTCTTGCCCAGCCGGGCTGCACTGCCACACAAGAAGATCTTGCCACCACTTTGGAACAAATCCGCTGTCTCTGTCTTGTTCTCCCACATCAAGTCCGGGACATAACGATGCTTCTCATCACCCTGCTTGGAGAAGGCAGTGTAGATCTTGACGATACCCGCCTTCTCCCAAGCTTGTAGCTCATCTTTGTAGATATAGTCGAGCGTCTCGTGACGACATCCATGTTGTGAATTAATGGTACAGACCGAGACATTCGTGAATTGCCTACTGAATTGCATAAACTATAGAAGGTAGCTAACTAGTCAACCTTTATATGTCCTTATTAGTGACCCTGAGTTAGTATGTAATAGACTGAATAAGTCTGTAACAGTAGCCCTAAATTAGTATCCTTAAAAGCTACCTATTATTGTTCCTCCCCTATTACCTTAGTATACTAACTAATATATAACACTCCCCTTTAGTTAGTTAGTTAATAATTACTTGTGAGTTTGCTTTGCTTTACATACTATACATGCTATAGCCTATGCCTTAATAAAGGTTATAAGCTCCTTTAGCTTAACTCTAGTTAGTTCCTAACCTTAGATTAGTATCCTAATTGTCCTTAGATTAGTTATTTTTTTACTTCCTTTAGGCTCTTATAGCCTATTAGCTTATTTGACTAGGTTAGATTGTTCCTATGCTTTCCTTTACTTTAGATTGTTCCTATACTTTCCTTTACTTCTTTAAGTAGTTACATATTTGCTAAATAGCTTGAGTATAGACACTTTACATCCTTAATCTTAGTGCTTATAAGTCTTTCAACCTTTAAGGCTAAACTTAACTTTCTTCTTTCTATACTAACTCTAGCAATATCAAGCAATTTGCTTATTATCTAGACTAGGTTACATCTTTTCTAACTCTTTAAAAATTCCTATAAAGGTAAGCTAGATGTTAGCTATTATAGGGATCCTTGCTAACCTTAATAGGATTTATTATAGCTACTACAAACATGACTAATAGTTAGCTCTAGGCTATAGTTAATGCTACTTTTACCTCTAGACTTTATTTAAGCAAGGTTAACCTTAACTAGTATTAATAGATACTTAAGGCCTAGAACCGTAGTAATAGTATTAGTTAGCCTATAAAGCTATCTTCCTAGTAGATAGGTTTCTTTAATAATACTACTAGCAATCCAATTCCTTTAGTCTAGCATCCTAGATTTAACGGCTAGGGTTCTATTAATATAAGTAGTATTGCGGTAGGCGTACCTATACGCCGGTAGGCGTATAGCCTCCGCAACGTAGATACCTCTCTATAGACGTACGGCTAGATAGTCAACTTATTCAATACATACCTTACTATATCTAATACTTGCCTAACAAGTAGTAGTACTACAAGGTTGAGATCTTTCTTGTTTAAATAAGCGAATTACGCTATAGACGAACGAGAAAAACCGCCCGCCGTAGCGCGAGGAATAGCTACCCTCCTACCTAGCGTAGTAGTACTAGGTATAGACGACTACTCGAATAGATACGATCCTAGAATATAGCCCTCTAGATTAACTTCCGTATAATAGTCTTTAGCTACTTAGTAGTATACGTCTACTACCTATTAGGTACTATAATACTACTTACTATAGGCCTGCGAACGCCTTCCTAATCGGGTCCTAGACTCGCACGTTCCCGCCTACCTACTTACTTATACGCTTCCTTCCCTCGTAACGGAGCCCGCCTTCTAAGTCTAGGTACGGATAGGCGCGACTATAGTTAGTTCTAACCTTTAGACGGCTCCGGAGAGGCACGACTACACTCTCTAACTAGTCCTCTCGGTATACGAATACGCCTATTTTGCCTACGCTAGCGACTAATCTAGATCTTAATAACTATACGCTCAATTTGGCGTATAGCTTTTTGAATTTTCGAGTTCCTAAGGGACGCTAAGCGTGCGCGCTCTATATACTATAAGTAAAGAGAAGGCCTCCTTTCCCTAGTTTAGGCTATAGTCTCGATATACCTAGTACTACCGGAATACTAGCCGGTAGTAGATAGCGCTACGCATAGTTAGAGTATCCTTAGTTTTCTATCTAACTAGATTGTTAACAAGTCCGCGGTTATAGTAGTAGCTCGTTTAGTCCTTTCGGTAAAGTACGATCTTGTTAAGCAATAGTTAGCTCTAAAGTAATAGCTAGTTCCCGAGTAGTAGTTAGTTACGGAGTAACGGCTAGTTCTAGAGCGATAGTAAGCCTTAGAGTAATAGTTAGCTCTAGAGCAATAGTTAGGCCTAGAGCGGCACTTAGTTCTAGAGTAATAGCTAGCTTTAGAGTAATAGCTAGCTCTAGAGCAATAACTAGCTCTAGAGTAACCGTTAGTTTTAGAGTAAGAGTTAGCGTTAGAGTAATAGGTAGCTTCCTAATAACTATCCGAAGTACGAGCACTTTAGCTACTAAGCCTATAGTAGTTAAGCCCTTCCGATAGCTTATCCCCTCGCTAGGAGGTACGACTATAACCGAGCGGGTAGCCGATAGGCTTCCCTTCTTAAGTATCGATAGCGGCTTCGGTACTACCCTAACTAGTAGAAGAACGTAGCTATTTGTAGCCGTACCTCTACCTAGTCGGGCCTCCTAAGGCTACTAGGACGGTCTATACGCTATAGCGACTTAAAGTATTAAACCTAGCCTCTAGTCTTCTAAGCATAGACGTAGGATTTAATAGCGGTAACGATCGTCGCCTATAAGGTAACTAAGCTAGGAACGCGTAGTCGAACCTAGGACTAGAGGCACGCCGCCCCGTAGCCGATCGCTAGCGTAACCGTACGGGTACTAATTAGAGACCTAGTCGTTAGAGAGCTAGCTCGATCCTACTAGCCGGCGATACTCCCTTAGTAGGACAAAGAGAGCCTTTAGTAGGCCTACGTCGTAGTACTTCTTAAGCGCGTAATCTCCTAACGCTATCGGGAAGCGGCTAGCTAGTTAACGCGGAGAACCTCGTATAACTATAGGTAGCCTTAAGTAACGATATCTACGAGCTCTTTATAGCGTAGGTAACTAGGTACTAGGAAGTAGTAGATAAGCTTAGGAACGAGATAAACGATATTCGCTAGAGTATCCTATCTATAGGGCCGAGTCGTGTACTATATACTAACCTAGACGTAGTACTAGATACGGGTAGAGTAGAGAGACTCGTACGTACGGGATTCGTAGTAGATTATTTCCTACCGCCCCTAAGGGCTTAGGCAGATAACTAGGCATATCCCCGTTATAGCGACGACGAGGACGAGTATGAGTTCGTAGAGCGAGCCTTAGTAGACCGCTGTCCTACTCGTAGGGATCGCGAGCGCAACGACTATACTCGAGTACGTCTTAAGCGTAGGAGACGGGTACTATCCGACCTAAGCGACTCTTTAGGTAAGGACTCTAGTAACTTATACGGCCGCTATAGTTATGGCCGTAATTATAGAGACCTATATAGGCGAGGGAGATACGTTTTTAGTTACTCTCTACGACGAAGCCCCCGTCGCTCTAAGAGGTAGGAGAGGTTTAACCCTTCGGATATTAGGTTCTTCTACCCTTCGGCTATAGAAGTAGAATCGGGTAGCTAAGATACCTTTACGTAAGGTAACAAGACTATATACCGCTCGGTATACCTCTTCCTTAACGTAGCTAGGGACTATACTATAGTTAATAGCGTAGCTACGATTCGCGTATAGCTAGCTAAGTGCCTAAGAGATATAGCCTAGACGTAGTTTATCTCGGAGCTTACGGACGACGACCGCCGTATTATTAGAGGCGGCTAGGATATAGATCGTTAGGAGAAGGCCCTAAGGAACAAGTTTAGTATATCTATCGTAGAAGCGTAGAACAAACTTAATAGCGAAGCCTTTACGCTAGCGGACGTGCAACGTAGACGTTTACCTTAGGACTTTATTATAAACTATATTAGATACGCGCGCGAAGTAGGTCTTAAGGTCGACTAAGAGAGACCGGGTCCGATACTAGTATAGGCATAGCTTAGGTTCGTACTAGAATTTTAGAGAGATATATCGAAGCCTTCTAGGAGTACAACTATCGACTCTTTTATATATAAGGTTTAAGCGAAGTATAAGGCTTAGTACCGAGAATACCTATAGCGTAACTCTCGACGTAAGTACAATAGATATAATAGATATAATAGCTACTATATAAGCGATAGGAACCCTATTAGAGCCGGATATCGCGACGCTAGTCGCGGTTATAACTCGAACGATCGGAGGGGCCGTTACGAGTACGGTAGGGACGCTAGGAATACTAACGATAATTATTAGTAGCGTAACAATTACGATAGGCCCCTAAGAGGCATAGATCGCTATCGCTAGTAGGATACTAGGGCAAGAGAGTCCAATTCTCGACGTAAGAGGACTAATAGTAAGAAGGGAATAACTAACCTAGATAGCCGCTAGAGGGATAGCTAGAAGGATAGCTAGAGGGATAATAGGGGTAGTCGCGAGAGACGCGATAGTACGCGCAATTTCTATGTCTCTCGTAGCCGTACTCGCTTAGACGAGAGGAATAAGTCCTAATCCTATAGCCGTATAGTAAGTATATCTAGTCGGTCTTCGGATGCCTCTTTAGTCTATACCTATTTCAATAACTAGTTCCGCGTAGCTAAAGACGACTAGATAGCCGTAGATACCCTAATGGTATACTAGGGCGAGGTTAGCGCTATCGAGCCTTTTGTACTAGCGAGAATTGTTATACGGTACTCTCAATATAGATAGTAATTTACAAGCAATAATCTTTTATAGGAGTATAAGCGCCGAACGTACCCTCGATAACCTAGTAGTATAGAACTACTACTAGAGAGCCGGAAGGCCTAGGACGACGTCGACTTGCGTATTATCGAATCGTTAACCCTACTAAAGGTCTAGGGGGATTACGCATTTCGGGGATACTACTATCTACGCGCGATCGTACGCCTAATAGTAGGTAGTACGGAATATACGATCTACTTAGATACTAGAGCTATAGTCTCGCTAATCGATAATGAGTTCCTCCGAGAAGTACGCCTAGATATCGAGCGAAAGCAACGTACTACTCTACTCTATATCAAAGGTCTTAGTAACGTATAGCCCTCTACTAAATACGTCGAATTAGACCTTTAGTTGCCCGCTATATAAAAGGGATAGCGCGTACTTACGCATATAAGATACGAAGTCTATATCGTACAAAAGTTAGGGGCTAAGATATTAATAGTAATAGACATTATTAGTCTAGAGGGAATTAAGATAGATGTCCCTAGAAAGACGGCTACCCTTACCGCTTGCGAGAAGGTACGCATATCCCTATTAGTAGGACGAAAGGACAATATCAAGTTCCGTATAGTAGTACATAGCGACGACTAACTAGTTACTCTCGCTCCCTAGTTAGTTATAGTAGTATAGGCCTTCTTTAGGGAGGCATTACTAAAAGATAGGGACCTATTCTTTACGCTAGAGAGGTAGCCGCTCTCCTCCAAGGTCCGGACGTACGCCTCCGTACTCGATACCAAGTTAGATTTCGTTTAGGTCCGTAATAATAGCAATTCGCTATACGTTCTCGGCCTACGTACAAAGCTAGGATATATACGCGAGTACGAATACGAGGGGTTCTACTATATCGACTCGGGGTAGTATAGCTAGGCGGCTCTACTACCGCCCGATCTACTAGATACTCGCAAGGAGACTAAGCTATTTAACAAGGTTACCGCGTACGGTTCGCTAGAGTAGACCGCCTATATCGAGAAGCTAGTACGTAAATACGAGTAGCTTTAGGTCGATAAGGGTACTACGGTTAAGATTCTACCCGAGGACGCAATACAAGTAACTATTAAGCCCGGCTATAAAGATACAAAGATGCCTATAGTAACCTACCTACTTAGCGGACCGGATAAGGAGGTAGTTAATAAGACCTTCGACCCTCTCTATAAGTAGGACAAGATGTCCTTTACCTTAAAAGCGACGTAGTTCGGCTTTCCCGTCTTCGTAGTCTAGAAGAACGTCGTAGTAGGCGATAAACTAGTACGCAAAGGTAGAGCTATAGTCGACATCCGTAGCCTAAACAAGATCGCCGTTAAAGACTCCTATCCGTTACTACGTTAGGAGGATATTATTAAAGCGCTCCGGGGCTACGCCTATATAACTATAGTAGACGCGGTAGCGTTCTTCTACTAGTAGGTAGTAGCGCCCGAAGATCGTACTAAATTCGCAATTAATAGCTACCGAGGGCAAGAATAGATATATATAGCAATTATAGGATATTCCAATAGCGTCTAATACGTTTAGAGGTAGCTCGACAAGATCTTGAAGCCGTATAGGCGCTACTACCATGCCTACATCGATAATATCGTTATTTTCTCGTATATATTTAAGGAGTACATAGTATACCTAGACGCGGTATTTAGCCTACTCAATTCCTACGATATTAGTATCGCACCGTATAAGTCCTTTATCGCCTATCCGTCTACTTCCCTACTAGGGTAGAGGGTCTCTAGGCTAGGCTTTGCAACGTACGAGGAGAAAGTAAAAGCGATATTAGAGCTAAAGTTCCCTACTACTCTCAAAGATATCGAGTTTTACCTAGGTCTTATAGGTTAGTAGAGGTAGTACATCCCGTATTTCTTAACGATTGTAGCGCCGTTCGAGCTAAGGAAGAAAGAGCTACTACGCCTATCGCCCTCTAATAAGGGCTCTAAGCGTAAGAGGTACGTAGCCTATACCTAGGCCTTTAAGCCGGACGCGTTACTAGATATAGAGTATAAAGCCTTTAATATGCTTAAATAGCTATATCGTAAGGTTAAGTTCTCCTACTATACCGACCCCGATAGACCGATATACATTGATCTCGATGCCTATATAGGGGGCTTCGTAGCGGTACTATACTACGTATAGGGTAACCCGGAGCCCGTAGTAGAGAACGGAAAGGCGACGCGATTCCTAGCTAGCAAAGTCCAAGTTATTATATATCTTAGTAAAGCTCTAACGGATATCGAGAAGAGATATAGCGCAACTAAGCTTAAGGTTAGTAGTTTAGTCTAGATAGCCCGTAAGACTAGACATATCCTATAGGCGACGCGCTAACCGACGTACGTTTTCTCTAACTATATCGTAGCCTTAGGAATTAGTATAGCTTCTAGCTTAACTACGACTACGTCCGTAGACAAGCTTAACCTCCGGTTAGTACGAGCCGGGCAATACCTCTCCTAGTTCCCGTACTTGAAAGTACTCTATAGACTAGGACGACTATATAGTATCCTAGACGTACTAAGTAGACTAGTCGAGGAACTTAATCGGACGGAAGACTAGTCGGGCGATACGCTCGACCCCCTAGCGTACGATAACCTAGCCCCGAATAACGATATACTCGATGTATTCTATACGTATACCGATAACGACTAGTAGGCTAACTACGATAACTCCCTTTACTTCTATACTAACATAATCGACGAACGTACGGGTTATATCTTTACCTCGCTAGAGGAACTCGTTTTCTACTCGGTTCTAGTCGAATTGTCGAAGCCTTTTAAGTAAGACCTTAGGCGTAGCTACGCTATAGACAAATATTAGTCTAGGATCCTAGTATAGCTACGCGAGGTCGAGGGACGCTACTTGCGTACATTAGCGGAGGGACGAAATGCTACCGAACAAAGCTACTAGGAAGCGTAAGTCGCTATAGAAGCGTAGACTAATATAAGGGTAGAAGAGCTAGCGGCCCTTAAGGTAGACGTACAATCCGATTAGTTAGATAGTAAGTAGGAGGGTAGTCCGCTCGGTCTTTAATTTTTTCTATAAGGCGATCTTATCTTCTTTAAAGATAATATAGATAGCCGCGAGCGCCTTTACATCCTACTAGCACTTTATAAGGAGGTCTTCTAGATAGCTTACGACTAGTACTACTATGTCGGGCACTACCGCATATACGTACGGGTTTACGCTAGCTTCTATATTCGCTACCTTAGTAACGAGGTTACGAGGTATATTAAGTACTACTCTAAATACGTCCTTAATTAGACGCTCCGGTACCTACCCTATAGGGAGCTACAACCTATTAAATGCCTCCCTATACTATAGTATACGGTAATAGCGGATTAGGTATATAGCTTGCCGCCTAATTACGAAGGCTATAATAGTTTCCTTACGGAAATATATAAATTTAGTAAGAGAGTAATACTACGGAAAGCTAAATCTACTTGGTTAGCCTAGTAGTACGGAGTAGATTAGATTTAGGGGTACATCGAATTAGAGCGTAGCCTCCCTTTAATAATTATCGGTAATCGAGACCCTATCTAGATAAGCGAATTTATATAGATAGTCTTTAAGAAGCTAGGTACTCGGTTTTTCGCAACTATAGTATACTACCTATAGTTAGACGGTTAATTAGAGTACACAAACTAAATAGTAGAAATCGCTCTACGTTTCTTTACCTCCAATTACCTAGATAGCTACTAGTCCGAAGTACTACTATATATTCAAGTAGAGCTAAACAACGCCCATAACGCCTCTACTAGCGAGGTCCTAAACGTACTTATATAGGGATTCAAGACTAATGTAGACGTACTTAATCCTCTAACGGAGCTACTAACCGAGGACTACGTCGCTCTCCGCTAGGTAGCGAGAGACTAAGCTATAGACTCTTTAGCTTAGATAGTAGCGATAATGAAGGATAGGTATAACTATATGTACTATCCTATCTAATTCAAGGTAGGCTAGCAAGTCCTTCTTAAGCTATACAAGGGATATAAGCTACTAGGGAACCTAAACCATAAGCTTTCGATCTAGCGTATAGGCCCTTTCAAGGTACTCAAGAGGGTCGGTACCCTCGTATACGAATTAGAGTTACCTCCGGTAATGCGTATACATCCCGTAGTATTAGTTACTTAGCTAGAGCCCTACCCGAAAGGGAATAATCCGTACGAGCGTACGATACTAGAGCTAGGCCTAGTAGACGAGGCTATAGAGTAGGATACGGATTTCCCTAAGGTACCGTAGTACGAGGTCGAACGTCTATTAAACCGGCGTACTAGTAGAGGAAAAACATAGTACCTTGTTAAATAGAGAGGTTATAGCTACGCGCACGATGTTTAGTATAATACCGACGACCTAAGAGATACCGGCGATTTAATATAGGAATACGAACGTACGTATCCGTAGTAAGCGTATAACCGCTACGTACGTATACAAGTATAGGAACAAGCTAGGGAGGACTAGTAGGCAAGTCGAGTATAGCCTTTTTTAGAGGCCTAAGTAGAACGACTAGCGCGCGCGTCCCGTAGGGCTAGCCTACGTAACTCTTAGCTACTAACTATAGGGCACTTTACCGAGATAGCTTACTAAATATAGGTCTAATGCCCTTATAGCCCGCATCCTTTGTTCTCTACCTAGAAACGCCGAGAATACTATTATTAGCTATTATTGAAAGTAAACGACTATTTCTATTAACGTTACCCCTATTGTTCCTATTATTGTAGCCGGCTTTACTCGTACGCGCGCGTATATATATAGACCTACTTTTGTTAGTTACCTACGGATACGAGTAACATTACTTTTCGCTAGTATCGTACTTAACGTAAGACACGATATTCCTTTCCGTATACGACCTAATATACCTAATATTCTACTCGGTACCTATTCGAGCGCTACTAATCCCGGCGAATACCTAAGGCTAAGAGCGAACAAGAAACGATTAGTAGCGAAGAACACGCCTACGCTATATCTTTACATCTCCCGGTATCGCTAGCTAGAGCGTACGAGAGATAGCGAGCGGTAACCGACTCGATAGACTACCTAAGCGCGAGTAGCACGTTATGCGCCTAGGCGCTACGTCTAGTATATCTACGCTAACGGAGAGATAGCCGAACACTAGCCTAGTTTAGCTACTATATACAACTTAAGCGTACGACGTTAACGATCCGTATAGTAACGTACCGCGGCCTATAAGCATTAAAGAGGTATAGATTGTTATGCGACTAGTCGTACTCGGTACGAATAACGAGGACGCATAGAAAGCCGCGCTAGACTACGTCGTACCCTTTACTATCCGTTAGATCGACGTAGTCGCGCTAGAGCTACTAAACGTTATCGGTCGCAAGGTAGTAAGAAAGGCATAGTAACGAATGTACTATACGCCTATCCCTCGCGTACTAGTAGTAGGCAAGACTAAGATCGTCCTAGTAGACGTAGAAGACTACTAGCTATTCGCTTATTACTCAATATAGGCTATAATTACAAGGATCCGCTATTACTAGCTTAGCCGTATAGACTACGCTCTATAACTTATCGATATAGATCTAGACCGACGACTATACGTTATACTTAAGAAGAATATAGTCGGGGTACTATAGGCGATCGAGGACGAGATAGACTTCGCCTACCTCTTCGGTATACGTTAGGAGGGTTACTTCTTAGACTTAGTAGTACGAATCGAAAATACTATAGAGGGCTAGAAGGTATATCTCCTATCCTTGTAGAATATTATACTTATTGCCGAAGGCTCCTATATCCTAGAGCCCGTACGCAATTACCTAGCGTACGTTACTATCTTCGGCCTCGTATCCTTATAAGTCTACCTATAGAGGGACGACGAAAACGGACGGCCTACCGGTATCCTATACAACTAGTCTTTGGCTACGGTTATGAAGGTCCTAGCGCGCTACGGGTTTAGACCTTAAGTTATTAACGGCATTGCGGATGTCGTACGCGCCCTCCTATAGGTCGACCTAAGTTACCTCCTACTAGTTACTCTACTTGCCCGCGTAGTATACTTGGCAAAGAACGACCCTATCTAGTTACTATTCTACTAAGTACAAAACTACTCTATCTTCCTAAAGGCTTTTAGAGAGTAGTAGATAGCCGCTAAGTACACCGTACTTAGATATAGGATATTCTATTTCGAGCTACGCGATATAGTCGACGAATCTAGGAAATTCGAAGTCGCTCCGTAGGTAAAACTATAGATAACTCCTACTATAGCCGTCCGTACGCGTAAGCTATACTAGTAATAACGTACTAAGATATAGCTTAAAATAGTTAACGGGAAGCTAGTTATATAGATAGTACGCAAGCCGGAAGCGAGATAGGGGGACTACGTTCCTAGCCTATACGCCGCTAGGTAAGTAGACGATGAACTCGCCCCTCTAGTAGACGCATAGCGAATACTATAGTAGGAAGATCTACTAGCTATATAGTAAGCGCGCCTATCGAAGGCCTAGAGCTAACTAGCCTCGAGTATACCGTACTAGCCTTCTACGAGCCCGTAACCTAACGATATCCCTAAGGCCTAGTACCTAAGAGTTTCCTTCGGAGTACTACTAACTTTATCTCTAATAGTACGGGAAGCGTAATCCTCGATAGTACTAGAAATTTCATCCTCTATAGTACTACGCGACGATTTAATAGTACCTTATAACGATTCTACCCGAGAGCTAATACTAAGTACGCCTAGTCTTGTCGGCGAACCTACCGTTACGAGGTACGTACTATCTCTAGAGGCAATAGGTACTCCGCCCTCAAGGGTACCGAGTACCGAGAGACTAGGTAACCTACTCTTAGAGGTACAAGCCTTAGTACTCCGCGCTTACGTAGACGTAGGCAATAAGGGGATAGCCTATAAGTACTTACTAAGTCTCTATAGCTCGGTTACCGCGAACAATCTCTATTCCGTAGTCGAGACTCTCCTAGACGACTAAGTACTAGAAGGTAAAGATAGACGCTTATTCGCTATACTAGAAGGCAACTTGCAATATATCCGCCTTAGCTACCCGACGGCGATACTACAAGTACGAGCTTAGCGAACGACACCTCTAGTCGTATAGGCCTCTTAAGTATAAGTAACCTAGGCCGTAACTAGTATCCCTCCTAGTAACCTATTTTAGGTATATAAAGAGCTAAGTAACCTATTTGAGATAGACGACGAGCTAGAGCCGCTATCGGCTAAAGATAAGAAGTACTAGACGTATATACTCCTAAAAGTACTACAACTCCCTTAAAAGTTATTCGAAAATACATTTCGTATATTGCGTACGCTTGTACGTAGCCAAGTCCTATACCTAGTTTTAGGCGTTTAGTTAGTAATAGAACTCGAGTATAACGGGATAGTTATAGTAAATAAGGCCGGCGAATTGAGCCTTACTAGCTTAGGCAAGGTTCTATATAAGCGACTAATCGAGGAATAGGACCCGGAGGACACGTACGTTCCGTTTAATTACCTAGTTAAAATAGAATTTTTATACGATACTAACGGTATCGCCCTACTAGAGAAAGCCGATATATCCGAGCTTATTAAGGTCCTTTAAAAGGAGTCTTCGGTATACTAGAATAACGCTATAGGGGCGTACTAGAACGCGGTCGCCGCTACGAACCTAGCCTATACTAACGATCGCAAGATCGCCTACATAGTACGAGTAATCGATACGGCGCTTTCTAAGGCTAGCAAGAGAGCTACGGGTACGTACATACTCCGATATAGAAGTAGAGGCATCCTAGGGGAAGAGGAGTCCGATTTCTTCTTCGGCTAGGTATATAGGATCGTGCCTCTATTCTCTAACCGCTCGCGCATAGGCGAAATGCTTACTAATAACCGCGTCTAGACTAACGGACTACTCGGAGCCCTCCTAGACTACCTCCTATTTACGTATAGTATAGAGCAATTACGAGGAGCTACTTAGAGGGACGCGAGTTAAGAAGAAGCTAAGGATAGTACTAGAAATAAGCTACCTAGATACATAGTCCCTACCTACGGCCCTAAAGGAGACAATACCTCGGATAGTACGCTCGAAGTACCTATACTACCCGTTATCTCCTACGAATAGAGTAGGGTATTAGAGGATAAGGACTACCGATTAGAGCGAATAGGATATACGGCGTTAGCGCTCCTCGAGTAACCTACTACCCTCGAGGGCATTATAGACAAGTAGCCCTATTACTTCTAAGTAGACAAGGACTTCCTAGATAGATAACTAGTAAGCGATAACCTAAACGTTACGCGCGACTAGCTTAGGCGATATACTATTACCGCAATCGGCCGTAAGATATACGACCGACTCTACTAGAAGTTCAATCTACTACTAGGCCTATAGTAATCAAAAGACAAGAGCAAGTAGAGTAGTAACGAGCATAATTAAGACAATAATAGTAAAGAATTTACTAAGGTATAAGGAGATAGGAGTTAGGGCGCGTAGGATCTAAATAGTAGTAAAGTATAAGGAAATAAGCCTTAGGTTATACAAGAGTAGGATAATAGTAAAAAAGGTACCAAGGTACAAGGAAGTAGAGTTTAGGTCGTACAAGAGTAGGATAATAGTAAAAAGGATACCGAGGTATAAGGAGATAAAGTTTAGGTCGTATAAGAGTAGGATAATAGCGAGAACGACGATAAGAATAATAGCGAGGATAACAAGGCTAGTAGCTAGAAAGTACCTAAGCTTAGCGCGCTCTAGTACTAGTAGCTATATACCCTATACCCTCTCGACAAGTAGGTCTACTCCGATAGGCTAGATAATACCGATATCGTAGTATACGACGTAATAGGCTTATTCGCGTTAGACTACATAATCCTAGCGGTCTTTTACTTATTAGATAATAAGGTCGGTATACTATACTATACTAAAGATAGCCGCATGCTCTCTATTAAGGTTCTCGGCAAGCGTAATCTAGCGGTAATAGACGCGTACGCTATCCTACGTCGTAACCGTAAGAGTATAGGCGTAGCCTACGCCTTAACCGACGATGAGGACGGCAAGGCCAAGGTTAGACTAGCGTATAGGTAGGCAATCCTCTAGGGTAGCGGTAGCCTACGAGTATAGGCACTAGATAAGATAGAAATAACAACGCCGCCCGAAAACCTTACCGCTAACTAGTCGTAGATACGTATAGACGCGGTAGTATTCTATAGCAATATAGTACCAATAAGGACTACGAGAGCGTTCCTAGCCCTAAGAACTATTATCTATAATACTACTAAGGGCGAGAAAGCCAAGAAGGACATATACCTCCCCTTTATAGCGGCTACGCTATATACCTACTTTAACGCGAAGAAGAACGACTAGCTAACCGTAATCGACCATAACGCTATCCTAGACTATGTTATTACTAACATCCGCGAATATAACGAGTAGAAGCCATCTCCGGAGCTAGTACATTTCCTTAATACTATCTACGCCTAGCTCTAATTAGGTAGAGGTACCTACGTATACGAACTCGAGTAGCGAGATATCTTATTTAGGCTACTACTCGTAGCTATACGTACTAAGCTCGAGGAGGTCCCTTTTAACTATACTATAGAAGACGACGACCCTTAGAAGAAGGCTCGTAGTATAGGCCCGATAGGAATACGCGGCCGATACGTACGCCTCTTGCCGGAGTAGAAGACTAATTACCTACTATGCCTCCCGTAGGACGTATAGAACTAGCTCGCCGTACTCAAGCTATAGAAGACGACGGCCGCTAAAGATAAAGTCGTAGAAGTCGCTAAAGACATAAGTAGTCTTACTATTAGTAGGCTAAGACTAACGCCTAAGAAGACTACTAAGTCTAGGAAGGTAGCTATAGCTAAGAAGCCTACGGAAGTAGAGAGCGATAACGACGCTATCGCCCTACCTAAAACTACTATAGAGACCGCCGTAACGGGTAGGGATAGGCGAAAGCGCCGCGCGACCATAGTAACAATAGCCCTAATAATACTAGTTAAGAAGGCTAAGACGGACGTCTAGGGCTCTATAGGTTTAGTAAGGAAGGCCGTACTCCTCGACAAGAACTATACTATAGCTAAGGAATTAGATTAAACAATATAATCGAACGATACATATTAGCTATATATCGGAAAATAACGTACGTTAGCTATATATTAATGTACGCGGTAGCGAGTATAAGAGTATAACGTATATTAATATACGCGGTAGCGAGTATAAGAGTATAACGCGCTAACGCGCTCTATCTAGTAGATAGTCTTTGCCTAACCCGAGGGGGGATGCTATTGCGGTAGGCGTATAGCCTCCGTAACGTAGATACCTCTCTATAGACGTACGGCTAGATAGTTAACTTATTTAATATATACCTTGCTATATCTAATACTTGCCTAACAAGTAGCTATATTAACTACTTGCCTAGTATCTTAGCTAAAGCAAGTACTAGTATTGTATAGTAGACTCCTCCTTACTAGTACTATATAAATAACACATAGGGCAAGGTATTTATTAGATATAACAAGATCTAGCGTATAAACGTAGCTAGTAATACTTTCTTTTACAATACCTATATTAATAATAGATAGGGACTTTAGTATAGCCGTTATAGTACTTCTAGATACTAGTTAACTCCTCGTTCTTAGTTAGCTCGCTTAAGGGCTAATTCGGTTAGATCTTAAGGCTTAAGTAGTATACTAGGACCGAATATAGTTATTATTAATCGAGCTCGGGAGATCTTTGTTAGTAGAGATAGTTTATAGCGTAGGTAGATTGTTATTAACTTTAACTATTTATTATAATAGTAAAGTAATAGAGGCTATACATTATGCTATTAGGCGTATTAAGGCCGATTTTTACTAGAGGTTTACTAATGGTTCTACTTTTAGAGGTAGTAGGTACTACTATCCTTAATTATAGCTAGTTAGTTTAGTTATACCGGGGAAGATCTAAAAACTATACTAGGCTTAGTTTGTTTCCTAGTATTTTAGTTTAGAGCCTAGGTTACTAAATGGTACCTAGGCTAAAAAGTTCTAAACTTGGTTTTAAGATTATAATACGGGTTATGTAAGTAGATAGATATAAGGACCTCGATGAGGTAAGGTCTCTTGCTAAGCCCTAAGTATGCCAAGTAGCGCGCGCTAGGGGCGTACGCTAGACGCACGTAACTCGCATAGCCTTTTTTAACCTAGCGCTCTACGTAATCCTTTTAGGAGGCACTTGTTAGTTCTACTACCTACTATGTTATCGGTTAGGCGGGTATTCTATACGTTACTATATACCTAGCCCCTAATAGTTCTAATAAGTCTACCCCTATAGCGGCCTATAGAATACCGTACGATAAGCGCAAGCGAGCCGACTACGTTAGGTAGTAATACCGCGGCGCCTACGGACGACGACCGCCCCTAGGGGAATAAAGAACGTTAGACGACCTTTAGCGAGCGGTAGGCTACGTTAAACGAGCGAATCGCGCGCTCGAAAGC
>LFZO01000419.1:0-36015 GCA_001578225.1 Pseudocercospora musae | reverse complement strand
CGAGCGAATTTATACTAATCTAGTATAGTTTCGTAGATAACTATGTAAGTATCCTTAAAGTTCTTAATCGAGAAATCGTCGTCGAATGCATTACTTAATACTATCTCTATACCTATATCTACCTATACCGTAGCGCTATCCTAGGGATCCGTAGTAGGACTATCGACCGTAGTATTCCGCTACTTCCTATATAGACTCTTCCTAATTAAGCGATCTAGATCGCGAATAATCCTACTCTCCTTACTACTACTAAGGCGGATAGCCTAATGCCTTTTTAACTCGGTATTAAGTAATATAGATAGCTTACCAAGCCGCTACGTATATAAACTCTTCCGTAGATTACTAGCCTAATACTAAATAACCTTTACTATAGTAAGGTTATTCTCTCGGATTTTCGACGTAATCTCGTAGTATTTCGCCCTCTCCTAACGATACCTTCTTTTTCCGCTATAGCCTTAATTAGACTCGCTACTCTCGTCTATACTACTACGATTAAGCCGCTCTACGAGTCGCTTATTATCTAGGGAGTCGCTTAGCTCGTTATCTAAGGAGTCGGATTCCGATTACTCGTTAGATATAAGCGATAAGAGGTTAGAACTACTTTAGCGGGACTAGAGAGACTATGCGGAAGCGCTAGCCTCCGCTATAGAAGTACGCTAAAGGTATACGGAGCTTAGTAGAGGGGAGGAAAGTAGACTTGAGGATGTACTACGCGATAGCTACCTAGAAGGACGCGTTAGTAACGACGATAATATATTTAGGCCCGATTTCGATATCGGACGACCTTAGAAAAAAAAGGAGTATATAGCTAGGCTCGAATCCGATATAGAGTGCGACTTTTACTATAGGATTTTAGTATTTAAGTAGTAATATCGTAGATAGAAGATACTCCTTACTAAATGTTTATATAAAAGCCCGAAAACCTACTAGAACCGGCCTAGACGAGAATAGCGATTTGATTATTCTATACTATAATTAGTTCGATTTTGTACTTAGCCGCGTAGAGTTTCTCTCTAATCCCGTAGCGGCTTAGTTTCCGGCTATAAGAGCGATCCGGAAAGTCAAACCTTAAACTCATTTATTTGTTTATTACTAATGTACTAGAATAATTATAAAATCGCTACATTCTCGCTCTAGTCTCCTAAGATAGATAGCTCACGATGCGAAAGTCTCCTACTAAGACTATCGGGGATCGGCCCTATCTCGGGAGACTAGACTAGAAATTAGTAATCGTATTAAGTATATATATATCGTATATGTCGTATATAGCTAGTATGTAGCTAGTATATAGCTAGTGTGTAGCTTGATACGAATTACTAATTTCTAGTCTAGGCCGGTTCTATCGAGTTAGATTATGTAAACTAAACTCTTAATATTTTAACTAAATGTAAGGCTATAGCCTTTGCTTAGGCATTGGATAGAAACAAAAATTGCTTAATAGATATATTAAGTAATTATCTAGTAACAAGATGTAGCCGAAAAATCTAATAGAACCGGATTAGACTAGAAACAAAGACTGCGGTGTAGCTGTGCAGTCACGTGTTTCTGGTCTGAGTAGGAGATAGGGGTCGGCCACTCAAACAGTTGATCTCTAGTGGACATGACAATTAACGTGAACAGACACTGCGGTGAGAGTCGACAGATGCCTTGCACGGACAGTGCAATGTAGATTGCAATAACTACCATTCCCGAAGGAATTTGTTGCACAAAATCAATCAAGTGTGCCAGGGTCTTCCACTAGCGTCTGCCATTTGTTAAGACAATCACGAATTTGGCAGGCCTCTGTACATCCAAGACAGTCACAAATGAACTAATATATGCCTGGCACTATCCTCCACCTCACTTTCTCACAATACCTGTCCCAATCCGCGCCATACTTTCGCTTGCATTTCGCTTCATCCCTACGCTCACGATGAATGAGCAAGATGGCGAAGTACAGCATGTAGAAATAGGTAATGGGAATTGCGTAACCCCTCATGCCGTCTGTTGTTACCAGTCTCGATCCTTCGAACAAGACGGTCGGAGTGAGCTTATATCCTGCTGCAAGAGTAGGTAGGCAATATGCCCAGCTCATAACCCAGTCTCCAAGATAGTTGATATGCCTCGCTGTTCCCCACCATCCGGTCGTGAGCAGCCTAGAGCCGGTCTTGGTCTCGATATATTCCAGATGTGCAACGCTGGGGTCATTGGGGTCCGTCCGGAAGCGATTCTTCTCACTGTTGGCTGCGCGGAAGATGTAGTATCCAATGCCTTGAATAGCGAGGATGAGGACCAGGTAGAAGGGCCCAAGTACAACTGGATGAACGCTGAGATACTTCGCCGGGATGCTGTAGACGAACGGGAGCCACGCGAGATCGCCAAAAGCCAGCATGAATCCAAATCCGTCCTGAATCAGGTCAATGGTTGTGAGAATGGCTGGCTCCATGTAAAGTGCGTCGAAGACATAGAAAGCTTGCGCGAAGTTGACCACGACTGATAAGCGTCAGCATTAAGAGCGCAACCAAGGTTCTCACACTTACGCATAGAATCCGTGACATAGCCATAGCTCTTATATTGCTTCGCCATGAACGCCAGGTTGAGCATTATCCAGCCCAGCATTCCGGGACGTAGCTCCATGAAGCTCTTAACATCAATCTCGCCAAAGAATGGAAGCTCCACACGAGGGTTCAGCTCGCGTCCGATGTACCAATCGTATATGAGGTTTCCACTGTGACCACCAGCCGCCAGCTCTCTTTTGTCTTCATTACCAGACCTAACCTGGAACGATTTGGCGTAGACGAAGGTCGCGAGCGCATAGGAGATTATGATGTTGCAGGTGAGAAGCTGGATGTAGTTGCGGTTGATGAATGTCCAAACCTGGAAATCAGGTCCTCGCACCCATGTGCCAGCGGCGCATACGATGATGATGGTGACGGCAGACAGGAATGCTGCAAGATGGTCAGTGGTACAATAGATGTCCTGATACAGATCTACTCACAATTGAATCGATACTTCAGTCTGCCTCCACTCCTCAGCTCTGTTCCTTCAACCTCTTGCGCTGGGAGCAGGACGTATAGCAGCAGAGACAGGAAGTACCAGAACAGCGTGCCAAGAATGGCCTCGACATTGATCAAGCCAGTCCAGCCCGGCCATCCAACTTCAGCTGCAAGTGTATCAAGTGCATGCTGCCAAGGAGCCTTGTTGGAGAGCAACGGCGCAGAAAAGAGCTTGCTAGGCGTCAGAAGCGACGGCGGTGGACAGCCCGAGACATCGTTGCAAAGAAAGGCGAAGGCATAGCAGCCAATCGGCAATCCGAAGGAGATTAACGACGCGCCGATGCTGCCAATTCGTATGTCAGTCATGGGTATGCGCATTCGATGTTGGTCCAACTCACGGTCCTCCGAACTCGTAGCCATGTGGTTCCTCAGTCTCTTGTGTAGACGCAGATGTAGACGCAGCGCTTGACGGCGATCTCGTGGATCGCGTAGAACGTTTTGGAGGCATTGTGTTCGTGTCTGATATGATGATGGAGCAGAGGCTTCGCTTCACATCACGTACCGAAGTACAGGAAACAAACACGACCAGGTATCGTACCAGTCACGACGCGTCGATTTGTATGACGCTGTGGCTGTGGCATGCCCAGCGATTGGTCGACTTTCATCGTCCGCCAACCAACGCCTGCCCTGTGCACTAAACAACACCCGAAGAATCGGCGAAGATGCCTTTCATCAATCATCCGAACGGACAGACCACCCACTACCTACTTGATGACTTCGCAGATCCCTGGACGCCACACGAGACCATTTTGATCCAGCATGGCTTTGGCCGGAATTCGAACTTCTGGTACAAATGGATTCCAATTATATCAAAGAAATACCGCGTCATACGCCGTGATGCTCGTGGTCATGGCCACTCCTCATCTCCTACCAAGGAGGACTACAAATACAGCATTGACACAATCCTAGATGAGATTATCGACACACTCGACCAACTCAAGATCGATAAAGTGCACTACTTTGGCGAGTCAACTGGCGGTATCTGGGGAGAGTTTCTCGCTGCTCGCCACCCAGAGCGTCTACTCAGCCTCACAATCTGTTCCTCGCCGTTGTACATGCCCCAAGCGGCCCAGAAAATGCTGGCCTTTGGTCACACAAGTTGGGCTGAAGCCTGTCGACAGCTTGGATCCCGTGGCTGGGGTCAGGCATTGCTAGACGTCACAAAGTCGGATCAGGATGCTCCGCCAGGCTTCACAGAGTGGTGGCTCGAACAGTTCAGCATACCATCTGGCGCAGGGTTAGGGGACCATGCGGAGCTGTTGTGCGACCCAGGATTTGACGCAAGAAAGATCATGCATCAGATCGATGTACCCATGCTCCTTCTGACACCGGCCAACAGCGTTCTTGTCAACAAGGAGGAGCAGATAGATCTCAACCGAGCGGTTGCTGGGAGCCAGCTGGAGATCATACCAGGCCATGGGCACGAGATATATCTCGATCAGGCTGATTTATGCCAACAGAAATTCTTGGAGTTTCTCGGAGATCTTGGACAGGATTTGCATCGGAGACTGTCTCATGCATAGCAGGGGTGTTTGACAGGATTGAAGATGGCGGTCTTATCATATTTTCGCGGGAGAGAGTCAGCTTCAATTGCCATGTAAATCCGGACATCTTTCGACACTATTGCACGTTCTTTAGACCTGTCATTGGCATCCAACCACTCTTCGATTCAATTGCAGGACATTTACTACTTTCAGGCTGTAGCTGAATAAGAGATGTCTCGGTCGCATGTCAAGGGCGGTCTCAGACAGTAAGGTATGTGATATCCAGTCATAGCAGAAAGCGAAAACCGACGGCGTGACATGTCCAACGCCATTCATCAAGGTAAGATGTCATTGCCGTGAGGTGGATCTGCGCCACAGCGGGATAGCATAGCTCACGGGTAGGGCTGAAACATGATCGGCCGGCAGGCATGCGGCTTAAAGTTCGGGTCCGTGTACGTGTCCGTGTCCTGACTGAGACTATCCAGCTTGCCAGCTATTAGTACGCGAGGTGGTCGATGTATTCCAGCTTTCTTGCACAACAACGACATCAGCATTACTGAGTACATATACCCGAACAGAGCATCGCAAATTACTGCACAATGGCGTCCAAAGAGCCGTCACTGGGCCAAATAGCGCAGAAGATTTTCGAAGACGCACTGCAGCACGTGTTGCACAATATTGTCCTTGCGAAGCACCATGAACACAAAGCCTTAATCAACTCGCTCGACCCTACTTCCAGACTACCTCACTGCGATACTTGCAAGCTGCCTCGCCTACTAGATCCTCCTCTCGCGCCCAAAGTCCGTGGCACCGCCGCCGATCCTCCCTCCAACACCAACTACTGCGATCGGAAGCCGTGGGCGCGGAGGCCGGGCCACGATATCTATGGCAATCCATTCCTTAAGAGCGACGTCACCGGCCGGCCATTGACCAAGAAGGAGCGAGAAGCGCAGGCACGAGAGAAGAAGGACAAGGATAAAGGAGACGGCACTCCGGCCAGCCAGGACCACGAAGGCGACGGCACTGGACCGCCCTCGCCGAGCGGAGAGGGCGAAGAGGGCAACAACAGGAAGCTGGAGAAGGGCGAGAAGAAGGCGAGTAAGATCGACGAGAAGCTGCGCAAGGGCGAATACGTTCCATGGCACACATGTCCGAGCTGCAAGCGTTCGCTGCTCATCACACGCTTTGCGAAGCACCTCGAACAGTGTATGGGTCTCTCAGGTCGTGCGGCTAGTAGAAACGCCATGGCCAAGATGAACGGGACACCCACTGGGTCACGAGGCGGTACACCCAATCCTACTGGAAGCCAGGATGGTGCTGGAGGCAAGGAGGGCGGGGCAGATGAGGATGAAGACGAGCTTGTGGTCAAAGCGCCTGGTCTTAAGAAGAAGCTGCTCAAGAAAGGTCTTAAGGAGAAAGTCAAGAAGGACAAGTCGGTTAATGGGAAGCTGCCCAAGAGTCTGGCCGCGAAACGTCCTCCAATCTCGTCAGCAAACACAACCGGCGCTACCGCCACTCAAAGATCTTCGCCTGCGCCGAGTAGTGTTGGTGGCGACAAGCGAGATCGTGATGAGTTGGGAGATGATGACGAGGACGAGGTTCACGTGAAGAAGAGGCAAAAGCTTCAGAGAGTGGGAAGCACCGCGAGTGTCCTTTCGCAGAGCACTACTGCCCCAGAGATGGAGCGAACCGACTCCTTGGACGGCAGTTTTGTGGACGGGAGTGTCGCAGACGATTAGCGAGGGATTGGCATTTCTAAACCTCAGGTTGATTGTTGAATTGGGAGCCACCGAACAGCGTCGGCGTTGGCATGACATGATTATGATTTGGAGCATATGCCGTCTTCAGGAAAGAAATATCTTTCTGGTTGTTAGGCATCTGTGAGACGACGGGTTCTGAATTCACGGGTTCTCCTGTAAAACTTTTCAACCTCATGAAGAGGTGCATTGATTGATACCACTTCGTTATTCAACTGACGTATGTCAGGAAGCCATTGCACATCCTCCAGCTTTGCAACTTTATTTATCAACACCGCATCAAAGGATTCTTCCTCGATACTCTTGCCCGCTACAGCTCATCCATAAACAGGGATCACAGTCGTCTTTCTAGTCCAGACAGCGCTGAGCGAAGGATTCCAGAACGTGCTTCCCGGCATATCTGTCGTAGCATTCCAAGACGGGCTTGAGTCCAGACCAGGTGAAGCTGAAAAGAACCAGCAGGGATCCGTTAATTGGATTGCCTGCAAGGTTGACCTACCCTTCGCATAATGCGTAGCTGGCACAGATGGCGTAGCACTGTTGACAAGAACTTGTGGTGGCATAATTAGAGCCTGCCAGATCTCCAGTGGTATCGAATCCACACCCAACTGAGTATTGAACTTCGTCAGTGCAGTTCCGTTGGTACCGGGACAAAGCGAGGTATCGGTTGGAGTTGCTGGTGCTGTCGATGTACTTGTCGATGTAGGATCTGAAGATGTTGGGGTGTTCGAGGACGGAGCTGTGCTGCTAGTAGTTGTAATCGTGGTGCTCGTGGTGCTCGTGGTAACGGTAGTGCTCGTCTGAAGACACAAGTCAGCGAGGTAGAAGAATAGGATTTCAATGCAATTTCACGGTCGTATAAAGAGGAATTGGAAAACTTGTCGTCTGCTTCAGATCAGCAATCATCGACTCCAGCATCAAACACACAGTAGCATCGATTGAAATGTCCTCCCAAGTACGATCATGTCATGGAATGAATTAACGCACCGTCGTCGTAGTGAAAGGAGTCTAGCCTAGGGAGAATCTTGGAAATTGCCATAAAATTCTCACAGAAGTGAGCGAGTCACTCTCCTTGAATTACTTTGATCGCTGCCCACCTATTTGGGTCGTTTGCCGGAGAAAATTGTATGGGATTCCCGTCGACTGCGATAGTCTTGAAATAACAGTTGCCGTTTCCATGGCCATTGATGGACGTGTCGTCCGATGACAACCAAGTGAAACCTCTTCCGGGTCAGCCATACCAGTAGGCGAGTCGCTTGCATTTCATTAATCTTACCTTAACAGCCTAATATTGCGTCACACTGCGCATAGCACTCCTCAAATGAATTTGCCATGTCGCTCGTTGGATAGTAACTTCCAACTTTTTGACCAGTGGTGTCTGAGCCACACTCGATCTGATATTGTACACCGTTGCTATCGACACGTACCTGGCCACCATATGAACAACTTGTGGGAAATGATGAAGCAGTCGAAGATGTCGTTGTCTACTCCGACATGAGTGATATACGTAATTTGAAATCGGCCGGAACCCACAGTGGTAGTGCTCGTCCAAGGGACGTTGAACATGTTGAGGTGCCTATGGACGGACGATACGAAGAAGGTCGAAAGGGACCTCTATTGTGCAGCCACTCTCAATGTTCCCCCTGGTCGGTGTTGTGTACGTTGTGGTGTATCCCAGAAACCAAGGCTGAATGACCCCGACCTTCGCACTATCGAGACCGGTTTCGTTTGAGAACCCTGGCTGATGGCCATTAGTATCAATTCCTTTGAAGTAACACCACCAGACGCGGAGGTAGCCAGGCTGTACTCATTCTCACGATAATGCTTCGTTGCCTACCGCTGTACTAGTGTCATTTTGCGCACCATCCACTCCTGCCCAAGTAGAGGCAAAGCAATTACTGATGGCATCGCATTTCGGAAAGCAGTCGGAAAATGTCGTTTGCACATCATGTTGGCCAACGAGTGCACCAGAGGTATCTCAGCCAATCTGATGATGTATGCAACTCCAAGATCGTCCGTGTATGTCGTGCCGTCGAGTTCTGAACACAGTAGTCCCGGTGTTTGTCGCTTTCCAATACTGTTCGCACCACCCAAGGCGGAGACAAGCAGTGTACTAATGAGGAGTAGCTGAGCCATAGTGGCAAGGTTTCATGAATTCAGCAATGACTATATCGCTCGCTTGAGCTGGGACAAAGTTGAAATCAGCGTAGAGATTCGCAACGATCCATCCCTTCTCTAGACATAGTCTGTTTGAGTGGCCTTGGAGATGCTGTTGTGTTGGGCGGCGTTTTTGCCATCCCGATTTCCGAACACGCAATTGCTAGATGGCACGGCGGATGCCGCGCATTCCACACATTCAGTACCTACAACCCCTCGAAGGCATGGCCGGTTTAGTGCCAGGAATCAGGTCGGCCCGAGTGGCCACCACGAAGCACTCAGTGAAATACATAAGGTGACCAGTCTAGCTGATGCTTCAGAACACAGTCTGGCGCCGAAGCAAGGGACCGTGAGACGCGGCCTCGCGCGGCACGGATCCACCTTGTGTAAGTGTTCGTAAGCTGGAAATCTGGCGAAACTACTGCTTATGAACCGACTGCGTGCTGTTCGCTGCCCAGAGGACGATGAGAGTCGCCGTAGACTCCCCCATCGAGGATCCACTGCTCATTGTCTACAAAAGTCAGCACGCATCTGATGAGTCCATTGAATTCAGAGTAGCTCACCATCTCCGTCCATTTGTACTCTGCGCCAGTGGATTTTCTTCTTTTCTCTAACGGCTTCCTTGCCCTTTCCTTCCCGGGCAACTGGTCGTATCAGACCTGAAGCTAGAGGGTTGTTGCTGAAAGCGCCTCCTCCAGTGCTAGCTGCTGGCCGACTGTCATCAACCATATCGTCATCTTTCTCAGCGCTGAAGTCAGGCTTCTCGATCTCCGCCATCCGTCTTACAACCTTGCCACCTTTGAGATCAATACTAGCGACCACTTGCCGCTTCTCATATTCCGGTTTCGCAGTCCACTCCATCTCACGAAGGACACGCTGCTGTTTCTTGAGCTGCTGAGCACGCTCTTGAGGACTCGCCCACATGTTAGTGCCGGATGTCGGGACATCGAAGTCTGCGGCCTCATCGTGTATTTGCGTTCTGCGAGCATTTTGGGCTTGGAATCCAAGCAATCTGTCACGATGCGCCTTTGCTTTCTTGCCAGCCTCATCGTCTGAGCCATCCGGAGTGCCTGGTGCCGAAGATAGGGGAGAAGACCGGGCAGATGAAGCCTGTGAAAGGAAATCACGACCGGTGAAAGCTCTTGCCTTACCGTGTGCCACTTCGGCCTTCTTGTGTGCTGAGTTATTTACTTTCATGCGTTCCTCCCCTCGCTCGTCTTTCAGTACTCTCAGGACCTTTTGGATTTCATCCGGCGTGAGCAAGGGTGACTTGCAGAATGTGCATGGTCCTAGGCCTTCTTTCACACAAACGACCTTTCCACAATTGAGACAATTTGGGGCCGTGTCCAAAAGAGGATGCCTCGTTGCCATACAGTTGCATTTACGCTTCTCGTCATCCACGGCGGACGATGCGAGTAGCGTAGGGTTAGTCTGCACTTCCAGACTCTGAATCGCAGAATCTAGGTCTGACAATGCCGTAGAAGCCCCGTGCATTGCGGTGCCTCCGGATATACTGACCTTCGTCTTCGGAGCTGGCGATCTTACTCTTGAGGGCTTTGTAGAGGAAGGACTTGTCGCTAAAAGAGAATCTGATATGAGAGGACCTGACGCAGAAGGTGGCGGCTTCGAGGTCAGGGGCTTGGCGGTCGCGCTGGCATCATCAGTGATCAAAGGCATTTGCGTGGCATCTGGTGTGGTGTGGCTGAGCGCGAGACTATGCGCAACATGCTCTTTGTGTTTCTGGCGCGAGCTGCTCGGCATGTAATCGTCTTCCGTGCGCTTGACGTATGCACCGTCCACATTGCCGTGACTTTGCAACGGCCGAGGTGGCAAGGCATGTATATTTGCCTTCTTCTTGGGCTGCGCCTTCGGTCGTCGGGGCACTTCACTTGTGCTTGCTTTGTTGCGGCTTTCTACAGCGGCGCTGGGTGGAGGTGCTGCAGAAGCCGCCACATTCTGACACCGCTGATTGAAGCTTGAGATGAACTCCAAGCTCTTCGCACCGTCTCCCAGCAAGTTCTTGAGATGCTCGGCGGCTGCATCTTTGGGAAGGGATTCGGAGTAAGAGATGATCTGTTGGAGAGACTCGTCATCAATTGGTAAAAGCTGCTGGAGCCGTGGCAAAGCCCAGTTGTGTAGAGCGGAGGGCATTTGCGACAGACTCGAAATACGCAGGCTTCACAAATGACAGGATGTTGTTCGCGGTAGAAACAGACACTGTGGTTGGTGTTGGTGTTGGGCGGTCGGGGCAAAGCGCGGGAAGGCTGCTCGCAAAATAGAGAGAGCGAGCGAGAGACACTGGCGGTCCGCATGGAGAGGTCCGTACCGACAGTTCAAGACCGAACACGAACCTCAAATGAACCTCACTTCATTCTTCGAGAGCAGTCATGAGAGAGAAAACAACACCAAGAAAAGGTGGAATCGAGCAACAGCTTTTCAGCATCGTACAGAGCCACCAAGGAATCACACTCATCGCTCCTCATCGTGTCCGTTGCCAGAATCCGCCCTCTTTCTTTGCATGCACAAAGTCCGCTTTCTGGAGCGCAGAAAGGATTCGCTAACTCAGATGTTCGAA
This sequence comes from Pseudocercospora musae, assembly GCA_001578225.1. NCBI lineage: Eukaryota > Fungi > Ascomycota > Dothideomycetes > Mycosphaerellales > Mycosphaerellaceae > Pseudocercospora > Pseudocercospora musae. The sequence continues at coordinate 25,007 of LFZO01000419.1, read as the reverse complement.
CATGTGCGCTCGGCAGGGAAAAAGACGATAGCCACCCAATGCTGCCGCAGTAATGACAGGCGCTCAAATGCGGCCGTAGAAGAAACACGAGGAACCTCCGAGAACAGAGAAAACGCCCGACGAGAACATCCGTGTATCGCGCACAGCCAGTCCGCGACGCCTTGGGTATCGCAGAATGAAGATGCGCTGAACAAACCATCCCAAACACGACTATGGAGCCTGCTCCTTGCCGTCCGGCTTCAAAATTTCCACCTGAACGCCGACATCCTTCACGTGCCCGTTGCGAAGGGCCTCCTCTCTTCTCTCGTTCGCGCCAGCGATACTAGAAGGGTCACCCTTTTCTGCTGAACCAGTCAGCTACCATCATCACTCATTACTTTGGTCCCCGGGTGAAAGCCGAAAGCATGCTGCTGTCAGTTGAGCTGCGCTCGTCCTTCTTCGCTTGACCAGCAAGCTCCTCGGTCTTGGCGCCAGGCCGTTGACCATTGGGCGTGGTCGCGAGAGGCACGCGAGTCTCCTGTACAGATGCACCATAGTGTGATGAATGCGGAGAGGAAGATGCGCGCGAGGCTTCGTAAGCGTACGGACTCTGCGGCTGCACATAAAATGGATGGGCAGGAGGTGGCGTGAAATAATAAGAAGGAGTAAGCAACGCACCAGAAGCATTGGGGTAAGTGTACTGTCCCTCGGACTGGGCGCCAGGATTTGGTGGGGGCAGCGTCGGAGTGTGCGGCTCGTCGTTGGGACGCTTCGTGCCAGCGTTCTGTGCTTGGCCTTGCTGCGGCTGCTGGTACATCTGCTGCTGCTGATAGCCCTGCGGCGGAGGTGGATACTGGCCTGGTTGCTGCTGCTGCTGCTGCTGCTGCTGGCCGCCTTGCTGCGGAGCATACGTATCTCGATTGTTATGCAGAGGCTGACCGTACGCGCCATACAGCTGCGTGTTCGGTGGAGGATTCTGACCACGGTAGACGGTGTGCGCGGGCACGAATGCCTGCGTCTGAGCACTCACAGGCGTGAAGACACACTCCTGGGAGAATCGCACACAGTTGGTACAGCGTCCGTCTTCGGATTGATCGAATCCAGAGCAGCGAATCTGGATCGAAATTAGCGATGCGCCACGTCAAATGGCCACACGACTCGACTGACCTTGCGTCTACGGCAATACCGGCATGCGATGGCAGTCCTCTGGCGCGGTGCCGGTTGGGCTGGAGGATAAGCCATTTGGGGAGCCTGCTGGTAAGGCGGAGCATACATGGCTTGCGGTGGCGGAAGCGTCGCGCGGTACTGATCGGGATGGTTGGGCTGCAACGTCGCCATTGGAGGCTGCTGCGAAGGAGCTTGCGTGATGACGGGCAGCTGTTTTGAATCGTCTTCGTCAATACTTTCCGCCGAAAGCGCGGGATCAATATGGGCGCCCATGATAATGATGTATGGAAGGTGTTGGAAGTGTGCGTGGGAGAAGGTGAATCGACGAGGCAGGGTTCAGAAATCAAGGTGGAAGAGAAGCGAGCGCGCGCGATATGCTGATTGCGTAACAGTAGAGCTGGTCACGACCCTTGGCATTCTGCAGTCTGCAGGCTCGCGACAAGCGACAAGACCTCCCCCCAAAATTTTGGTGTAACTTACCTGATTCGGCTGCCTTGGCTGTTGGTATTGGCCATTGGGTGGTTGAGGCGACCACTGCTGAGGCGGCTGCTGGTTGGGTTGCGATGTTGGAGGGTTTTGGTTTGGATTCCACTGTGCTCCCGATTGCGTCGGAGATCCGTACATGGCCGAGGCGTGTGACGCGTTGTGGTGGCGGCGACGTGCTGAACGGACAGATTGATATTATTTGAATACAATGTATCGAATGTCGATGTGTCCAACGCCGGGCGGCGCTGTTCGCGACGCTGTTCGGCGCGGCGCGCAAATGCACTGCGAAGGGAGGAGCGTCTGGTATGAGGGTTACACCAAGTAAAGCAGAGAGGTCCGGGCCGGAGCAGCAGGCGCGTTGCTGCAAGGAGTGTCCGGCAGATGCCTGTCAACGCGGGCTGGGTGACACAAAATGAGTGTTGCTGAAGCGAGGCGCGCGCGCGGTAGAAGTGGCAGAAGATCAGAGTGATGAATCCGAAAGTGTGGGAATGCGCGCGGGTCAGGCGGGGCCTCCCGAGGTGGGAGTGCGTGTGTGTGATGGGCGATGTCTCTGGGCTGTGACGAGACGGGTGGTGGTTAGCAGAGCACAGGAGGCGACTAGAGTAAGGCAACAATAAATAATGCTAGACAGACAAGGCCAGGCAGAGCAGCGCAGCGCAGAGGCAGAGGCAGAGGCAGAGGCAGAGGCAGACGCACAGGCGCAACAAGAGCTGCCGACGCACGACGCACGCACACACTGTCATCAGTCGTTCCCTTCGCGCAGCGCACGCCGCACGCTCGGCGACGTCTGGGAGCAGTGGCAGTGGCAGAGGCAGAGGCTGGCAGTGGCGGCAAAGCTGGTGCTCGCGGGTGCTCGCGCGGTCGTGGTCCTTCGGCGCTGGCACTGCTGACCATGATCCTGGCAGGTAGCGGCGAATGGAGTGCACAATCAGCTCCCGACATGCGTTCGCGTGCAGCCACAGCATGATGCGGACCGCCCCAGCAGCAACTGGCCGCCCGAACTCCCTGGCCGGCCACTGGGGCCAGCACGCCTAGTCTCGTCTAAGTGCAGTAGCAGCATTGATGCTTGCCGAGGTCGCAGCGCGACTGGGCCACATCAGCCGCCCCAGCACCCAGTCTGTGGAACTGGGAGGTCCAGCGAGATGATGATGCTGCACGGCCGTGCCGCGCAATGCGCTACACCCCCCAGCACGCCTATCACCGCGCTCACACGCCCATCACCGCGCTCACACGCCCCGTCGATCGCTCGCTCCGCCGGCCCTTTCCCTTCTGTCGCGTGGCATCCCTGTACGGAAGACGAAAAGTGTGTGCTTACGGTTGACTGAAGCGCACGCCGGAGGCGACGAGTCGCTTGTTTTAGTGCGCCGCTCGAATCCTCGTATCGTTCGTGTCAATGGCGAGCGATGCGCGTGCGCGTGCTGTAGTGTCTTTGTGAGAGCTGTAGCAAAAGTGGTGGTGTCCTGGCAGCACCGCCCAATCAGCGAATTTCATTTATGGAAAAAATGTATTGGACAGGGGCAGGAGGCGTCAGGCGTAGCAAAGGACAGACTCACCGGCTGAAGCAAAAGGCTGGGCTACCGCGACGGCGAGCGGCGAGCGCGGTGCGTTGCAGATGTGCAGACTGGGACCCTGGGAATAGTGTAGGAGGGAAGAAAGGCTTATGCCGGCCGTGCATAGACCCCGCAACTATGTAAGACTAAGCGCTTTCCGCCGCTCGGCCGTGATGAACCTTATCGGCGAGTCTCCGGAACCTTACTGCATCAGGCCCAGGCCCAGGCCCAGGATCGCGCGGTAGCCTGATCACCATCAGAAACAGCACATCTACCCACGCAGGTGAAGACTCGCGTGCTCAGTGATCCCGCGCCAGACGTCTTCGAGTCTTCACCGTGGCCGTGTCTACCAAGTTCGATGCTGGCACTGCAATTCATGCGTGAGAGCTACCTCTTCTTGCCTCCACAGCGCCCACATGATTATGCCTGGTTGACACGGCGACCTGCTCTGTTATGCTCTGACATCCTCGGCACCCTTATCCCGGAAGCCCATATGCACGACAAACCGGGCCGTACATTCAAGCACGGTCAAAGACAGCCTCAGGTGCTTGTGCATGGCAGTATGGGCGCAGTTGCCGCACAATCGTGATGCCAGAGCCATGATGACTGGAGGCATGCATGCCAGACACCGAATCTATCGACCTGAACAAACTTGAGAGTTCTCGGCGGCACGACTGCTGCGGCACGGTGCGGTAAGGGATGCAGTGCTGCAGATTCACTCACCTGCATCGGCGCGACCCTTGTGACGGCAGCTTGCAGTTTCTGTGGAGTACACATCACATTCGACCAGTCTGGCGAGCTGCAAGAAGCCGAACAAGGCACTTGTAGACGAGAGCTCACACAGCGTTAGCGATGAGAATGGCTGGCCATGAGTGATCATCTGTACGACATGGACCGACAACCCGCTCAAACACAGCTAATAAGGAAGCACTCGCAAGCCATGAACGGGCCCCTGCGGGAAGGAGTGGATATTTAGACGCGACAGTAACACAACAAGGTAGAGGGGCCGGCGCGCTGCCGTTCAAGGGTACCTGGAGTGTACAGGTATGCTCTTTAGACAAGCTGGTCTGCCACCTAATTTCTGATATGACAGTCGTCATGACGCCTCGACGACTTCCTTAGCCTGGACACGCCGGCCTCTCAACACTCTTCGATCCCACAGCTCAGCTGTAAGTCTGTAAAACTCTCGACAGAGCTGGCTGTCCGATCACCAGGATGAACCTCGTTTACTACGTGAGGCTTGCAGGTCGTTCGACCTTCCAAGGGCACATTCGGCGCGGCGCGGAGCCGCTGACCGAAGGAGTCTCACCAAATAATGAGGCTTATCATTCACAGATGTCCCTTGGAGAAGGCCAATCGCCGATCTGGCCCTCGCTCCGACCACTCAATGTCAGTCACGTGCTGAATTCTTCATGCGGGCAGCCGTGGCGGCCGGCTGGGAAGCAGGGAAAGGGCTGTCTTTTCGAGCTTGGACCCTGATGGGGGTGCGAACCCAACCAGTCACGAGCCTGACACGAGGGGATGAGATGCCGACGGCCACGGCCAACAGGATACATGGCTGTAGCTCATTGGTTTGTGGTTGGCACAAACATGTACAGAAGAACGAAAAGGAATTAAGCATAGCAGCATGTTGGCGTTCACGAAACGTGGCTCCACATATGTTTTCGACTTTTCACTATCCTCGTGGCCGTCAAGAGCAATAGTGGTACAGAGGTCAGCAGGTTTTCAGCAAATTAATGCAGCATGCGTGATCTCAGGTACCGCTGTCTTCAATGTCCGTGACGATCACGGAGGTCGGTACAGGAGGAACGGGTTGTGGCATTTGGAGAAGAAACAGTTGGGATCTTCGTCAAGACAATGAAATTGCTGTCGGTCACTCCGCCCCTCAAACTGCCGGAGCCTGTAGTGCTGGTCAGATGTGTGTTATTCGTCTGAATCTTGAAGCTCCTCGTCTTCATCCTCGCCTTCGTGCTCCGCTTCGTGGTCGTCATCCTCTTCTGAAGCCTCATCAGGCATGACTACTGAGTTGCAATATGTAATCTGGTTGTGATGTGAAGGTCAGCATGTCAAACATCGTATGAAAGCCAGTAGCTTCAGCAACCGTTGCGTTTGTGTCGCGGCCTCACGATCTGTTCAAGCGCGTGCAAGAACGCGTCGGCTACCCATCGTCATTATTATTAGGATCAAGCCGCCAGCCTCTAGCCGAGTGTTGGGTCTGGTCGAGGACTCGAGGTGTACTCTTCGAAAACTTGCTCGCAGAGTTTGACCGTTTGAAACTAAGGGTTGTGAGACCCCATTTTGGCTCCGCGGTACCATGGTTCGCCCGGAACCGTGATCCAGAGCACGGGGAGCGCCACGACGATAAGGGAACGGATGCGCTTACCCAAGGGGCCAATGTTTCCATCAGCTGTGCGATTCGGCGAAAGCCTGTCTCTCCCAAGACCTCATCGTCGGCCAATTTGCGCAGCATCGTGTAGTTCTTCAGGCGCAGAAGAGCGATGTCGGGGTGGTCTGCATCGTAATCTGGTTTGCGTGTGTCAGTATGCATGCATTGGCCATGTAAGGAGAAGATGAAGTGAATAATATGGCAGAGGCACAGCAGAGACCATGTTATGCAGGGCTGCGGCGGCCGTTATTTCGTGACGCGCCACAGTCAACTTGGTGCACAGCATTGATCAGGAGATCAGGGACAAGAGTCTTGACGGCATACTCATGGTCAGGGTCAACTGGCCTTCCAATCTGTCAAGACTCCAGAAAAATGCGCTGTCGTGGTGACATGCCAATGGTGATGACAGGAAAAAGACGCAACGTAGCTTCCAATGGCGATCGATGGCCTGAGACGGCATCGGGTCGGTCCCAATGTGCTCCCGCGGTCAAGTCTTTCCACCAGTTCCATGCGTCGTCAACCTTGCTGCACTTTCGAATGGTTGTTTAGAAACAAATTTCACTTCATCGAGTCGCAATCGATCCTCGCTTCCTGCAATGCCATGATGCTTCATCGGAAGCACTACGTTCTGCGCCGGTTGATATTGTCATAACCCACCGACGGAACGCGCCCGACGATCGAGCCCCAATCGTACAATCGATTCACGACGCATTCTGGAGCGAATGATAATTGATACAGCTTCGAGGTGCATTGAGGGGAAACAAAACCTGTACTCACCTTTTGGTCTTGTCTTCAGCGCACTCTCGGCGTTGCTTCTCACAAACTCCTTTACGACTGCCTTGTCGCTCTTTGCCGCGCCAGCCAAGAATTCTCTGCGAATGTTGTCATGCAGCAGAACATCCTTCAGTCGTCTAGGATGACGGTCGATAGCTCTCCTCATCAGACGAATTGGCCCGGCTTCAGGACACCATAAGCCCCCTCCTGCAATACAAATCAGCATGCTCGGTCCTTATTCGAAAGCTAGCATCAGTGCAATCAGCAGGGTCAGCAGGATGTCTCGACGGGCGCTCTGTCACAATAGAAGCACGAGCAACACCACGCTGGACAGGAATGGTCCAGAAGTGTCGAAGGTCGCTCGACGGTTCCGTGAAGGTCGTCCGGGCCAAATTGCAGGCCTAGTGTCATTCCAACAATCAGGAATCGCTCCAAGATTGGTCACCGAAAGATGAGATTCAAGGCCCTTGCTCCAAAGCTACAATCTGCTCCATAAAGTCGTGCGCTGACCCTCTAGTCAAGGGAAGAATGCGCCAACTTGTTTGTGTCCGTGATGCCCGCAAAGCCTGGCAGCCGGACGCGCTCAAGTGAGAGAATCGCCAGACCACCATTTGATTGCGCTCGACAGTCCAGACATCCGACAACGGATTGCAGGACGCTGCGTAGCTACCATGGCCTCGGCCTCTCTGTCACCAGCGACCAATATGCATTGGGGCGGTCAATCACAACGCGGCACTATGTCGATGGAGCCGTGGTTCTGCTCCCTCCAAATGGAGCCCATCGACAAAGCTCCTGTCCTGCTGCGCACGCTAACTCACGCTCGTCGGCATCCAATGGGCTCTGGTCTTCCTTTTGCAAGCCCAAATCGCCCAGCTGACCCATTAAGCTCTTGCAAGATCATTGAATAGTGCGCGTCGCTTGTGGAGCAACACAACCAGGATGAGGCTGTCAGAAGCTCGTTCGCGTCCCGGCACGGACCCAGCAGTAAGAAAGAGGCTGAAGACCCGAAGACTGCGGCCCAATCGATGGCACTGCTTTGCGACATTCAACCTGCTCTTTGCAAGCAAAGAGAGTTCGCCGCCGCATTGCCACGAGAAAGTCATCAGTGGCCATGAGTCTGTCCCACTAGCTCGCGCCGCCGACAGCTCCTGCGAGAAAGACAGGGTTAAACCGATGTTGCCGTGAGCATTGTTAGCCATGAACGTGCCGACCCGCTCTGGCGCGCTGAATGATCGATCCATGGAGTAGGACTCTGCAGAGGGTGCTCAGACGGGAGACTTCTCCTCTCGTGCCCCACAAAGTCAACGCTTCATGGTAACGAGGCCGACATCTCGACATGCCACGACAATTGATCGATTCGAGAACCCGAGCCTTCTGCTCCGCCGACCGAGAATCCGGGCCGATCGAGGCGGCGCCTCGCGTTGACCAGCGCCAGATAGCTACCAGACGTCCCGAAGACTTGGGGCCGGCATCTGCATTGACTACGAGCCTCTGTGATACAGCGGACACAGTAAGAGCAAGGACACTCGACTGCGCTGAGCTTCGCAGCATTGAGGAGGCTATATATACACAGACTGCAGATTGTGCGGACACTGGGGAGCTGGCAAAATCTTTGCCCGTGCGGGAGCGATTCTCAAGACGCGATCGATCAGGACTCCTGGACGATAGAAAAGAGCGGTGACCAGAGGGTTAGTGCACAGTCCGTTGCTTTGGGAATAGGACTTTGCTGCAAAGTAGCGGCCAATAGCGAACTCGTGTAAACTCAATATGCAATGCTATGCGCAGTACACACTGCAGAGCAACTGGACAACACGACACATTGTACTCACCTATGAGAGAATTGCCAGGAGCAATCTGTACATAGTAATGGGCATAGTTGCCTTTGCGGCCGGCTCGTGACCTGTGATCATTCAGCTTCTGAACGCACAGTGACAGGGTTGTTGCCCACCATGCGACGGAGAAATATGGCTGTCAGACTATTGTGTTAGCCACATTAACCTCATGCACTGTGCTGCAGCCAGGGCGGGGAGAAGACTTCCGGGCGCTCACGCAAAACTTTGACTTGCCTTGTACGGGGTGGGATCTTTGGAGAATCGCACATCTATTGAGACTTGTGTGAGTATTTCGTGGACAGTGCAGTTGGCCTGGGACGTTAGGTACTCACCTCGGTAGATGCGGAAGATCTGGTTCACTTGGTAAGCAAGTCACCTTTGAAGCTGTTCTGTAGCCATTCGAATCACTTACTACCTGTAGGTGCACGACAAACCCTGGTCAGCGATTGTCTCGGACGCCGCTAGAAAAGCTGATTATCCATAACGCTTACGTCTTTCACAGGAAGTTCAGGAATCGACTCGTCAATCTCAGTTAACTTCTCTGTCATTGCCTCGACAAAGGAGTGGAAGTCCTTCTCCGCTTGCCTGAATTCCGGGTCATTGACTGCATCAAAGTCTCTAGGTTAGCAGGTCTCTCGAGCTTGGCTGCTACTACCGATAGCACAGCAGATTATTTGACCGGGTCTGATCCCAGGACCTCGTCAATGGAGATAGCAGGGCTTCTGCATTCTTCCTTGCAAAGAACAACGGAACCTCATGCGACCCGTTCCAGAGTGCTGCCGTCTTGTGTTACGTTCGCGGCTGGCCTCGCTATGCTGCAGGTCTCCACACTTGACAACAAACATCCTCAACGGCATGTTTTGCATGTCATGAAGTCCGGCGGCGTGTCCATGGCAGTGCTTTAAGGTTAAACAAGCTCCAAGCAACGTAGAAGGCATGTCTGAAGTCCGGCAGTGTAATCAATGCAATGAATGACGTTAGCCAAGTAGGACGATAGCACTCACTCTTTAACCATTCTCGTCTGTTGTTGGCGTTCAGGTCCTTGAGAAACAACAGTGTGTTCGGGTGAATTGTCTCGTTTGCATACGCAATCTTCCCGGCAGGTCTAGCCTTTGGCTTCTTTTGAATGACTTCGACACCGGGTTCAAGACCAGTCGAGGACCCAGGCTTCCTACCAGCATCATTCTTTGTGCGAAATGACGCTACAGACTTGCGACTCTTGACATATCTGCCATTGGCACTGTCTTCGTGCTCGATATCGGAGTCATCGTCGTCCGGCGATTCCTCGGAAGGGGCTTTACCATCATCGAAGTCGGATTCCGATAAGTCCTGGGCATCTGAGGAATTACCTGCTGTGTCCTCATCGGTGTCGTCCTGCTGCGAGTCGTCTGCTTGGAAGTACTGGCTCTTTGTGGGTGTGGTGTTTGCAGCCTTCGAAGCCTGTCTCGAGCGTTTGGGCTCTGAGCCGGTCAGACCGGAGCCTGACGCCGCTCTTTTGTGTCGCGCCAGCTGCGCTGGTGTGTCTGATATGCGTTGAGATCTGCGTGCCATTGCTGCTGTGCCAAATGCTGCAATGTGTTGAGGTAGTAATCCTTGTCGTCTCTTCTGGACAGCGTGGGAACGCTTCTTTTCCAAGCCGTCGGTCTCTCAGATGCCACACCAATACATCTCCAGTAGGAATATCTCGTCAATATTCGCCTGTATGTGAACGATGACGCGAGGTGGGGCGAAGACCACATCGACTCCTATGAGGTCTTCTGCCGCCGGACTGTATAGCCGCGCCCGCGGTAGGCGCCGCTTCCCAACTTTATTCGCCCAGGCAATTGAGTCTCTGCTGTACTACCGGGATTTACATAATCTGGAAGATTCAGCAGACAAGTTGTGTTCAAGGGTATCTCGAAACGGCAACAAAGCGAGGATACATTCAATAACTTCCTGATCTGCATGCAATAATGCAAACGATGTCTTCCTCGTGGTGATCAAACTCAGTAACATGATTAGATCGGAAGCTCTGGCGATACTGCTCAGATTCATTCACAGTGCAATGCTTCAGGTCCTCTATACATTGCATATAGAGGAGTCAGGCGCGCCGTCAACTTCAGGCACTTGGGGAGATAGCGCTCTGTAGAAATCGCTTCCGTGGACGCCGTAGCGTTAATTACGAGCGCGAACAGAGACTTCTATGCATGCCAGAGTCGTAAAGATGAATCGAATCCACTTGGCCTGCAAGCGCCGGAACGCCCTAGCCAAATACAAAAGACGCTCTCTCCTCCCGGTGGCATCCGATGGTCATGTCAAATCGCTTCAAGAGAAGGGTCGACCGGAATATGTGAGACCAAAATATACCGCTCCTATCAGCAGTTGCATCCGCCAGGACCTCCCGATGATGTTCCTGGATCTTGCCGTGATCCTAAATCGACACCTCCTGGCCTACCCGCTGCTCCACGCATCCCTCGCTGGGTAGCTTGCTCAATTGGCAATTTCTTTGCAATGGCCGTGAAAAGCTCCTTCACGTTCTCGGCAGTCTTGGCACTGGTTTCGAAGAAGAGCAGCCCCGCCTCCTTTGCATAGGCCTCCGCATCGGCTGTAGGCACTGCACGTTTGTCGGGTTGCTCGGCCACCAGATCTGCTTTATTGCCGGCCAGAGCAATGATGATGTTCTCATTTGCTTGTCGCTGAAGTTCCTTCACCCACGCTTTTGCCTTGTCCAAGGACGCCTGGTTTCTCAGTCAGCAACCTGCCCAGCTCGACGAATGTCTGAAAGCGAGGTCGTACCGCTTGCGTTATATCATATACCACTACCGCACAGTTCGCATTTCTGTAGTACATTGGCGCCAGTGACTTATATCGCTCCTGCCCTGCTGTATCCCATATTTCGAACTTTACTGTTGTCTGTTCATCCAATGCGATTGTCTGTGTGAGAAATGCGGCGCCGATAGTGGATTCTCTGTAGTCGTCAAATTGGTCCTATACATTGTGGGTCAGCTGCTGAGGCCATGATAGCTCGCTCGTCGTAGGTGGCAGTGTACCTTCACGAATCGCAGCACTAAAGAGCTCTTTCCGACGGCGGACTCCCCTGAAGACTGTATTAGCATCATGCAGCAACCTCACATGATCGGTCTGATCTACGAACCCAGCAGGACGAGCTTGAACTGCGCAAAGCGTGCGCCGCCAGGCCTGGCGCTTGGTCTGGCCGCCATGAGGGGTGGAAGAGGCCGCGGACAAGATCGAGCTCGGAGTCGCTAGATATCGGCGGAATTTAGAAGGCTGGTGAAGTGCAGTCGCGGGTGGGTGGGAGTGATGTGAAGGTTGTGGTGTTGTAGAGTGACCTTTGACTGTCCAAAGAGGTTCATGGGTGGATGTACGCACGTGCCTGGATTGACGTAAGTGCAATCGCCAGTTGCCAGCATGACAACCGCCACACCTCCACCCTTGCATCTTGGTCTGGATGCGATATACTCCTCAATTCGAGCTATAGACACAAGTCAAGCATCAGAGCCACGCCAATTCTCTGGTCGATACACATACTGGATGTCAGGGTAGCATTTCCTGCAACTCATTCGCCATGAGTGCTTTTCTCCCGTTCAGGGACATCAACGTACACGCGTCGTCAACATACTACGCCTTCTCCTCGCCATCATCACCAAATGCGCCGACATTGGTGGTGGATCGACCTTCCGGAGACATCAGGCTCAATGATGGCAAGATCACAGGTGGTCATCGTGTGTCGAGCATTTCTGGCATTCTCGGCATCATCAAGTTGCGCCTAGGTACGATCACACAATAGCTGCGGACTGAACGCAAATTGCTAAGTTCAAACCGTGTAGATAGCTATGTGATCATCATCACCAAGTCGCAAGCTGTCGGCCGCCTGAAAGGGCATCAGATCTACAAAGTAGTGTCCACGGAGTTCTTGCCTCTGCGAGAGCGCCAAGTGCACGACCAAGATGAAGATACATATCTGAACTACCTGAAGCTTCTTCTGAAGACAGGACCTATGTACTTCTCATACTCATTCGACCTGACTAATAGCTTCCAACGACAGGTGCGAAGCAATGCAGATGAGCCGCTGTGGCAACGTGCGGACGACAGATTCTTCTGGAATCGCTACATATCGTCTTCACTCATCGACTTCAGATTGGGAAAAGCCGCAGGCAGACTTTCTCATGGCGCTCAGCCCGCTGTGGACCCTTACATCTTACCTGTCATGTATGGCATGATGAGCATCACAAATACATCTATCAAAGGCAATGGGCTCGCCTTCGTCCTGATTACAAGAAGATCGAGACACCGAACAGGAACACGATATTTGTCCCGAGGCATTGACGAAGAAGGCCATGTATCAAATTACAACGAGACTGAGCAATCGATCATTCTGAATGACAATGCTTCCTCGGGCATGATGAGCTATGCTGGCGATCGTGGCTTCGCGAATGGAAAGCCAGTCAGCGGACCCGAGACACAGGTTTTGTCTTATGTTCAGACACGAGGCAGTGTACCTGTCTACTGGGCTGAGGTCAATACTTTGCATTACACCCCCGAGCTGCAGATTCGGGGTGTGGAGGCCGCTGCCAATGCCGCAAGGAAGCATTTTGACGAGCAGATTCGGCTGTATGGCGAGAACTACATGGTCAACCTGGTCAATCAGAAAGGGCGCGAAATGCGCGTGAAGGACGCATACGAGCAGATGGTCAAGATTCTACAGTCCACACCTCAGGAACATGTTGAAGCAGATCGCAAGACAAGCGAGAAGTTTGACGTGATTGAGGCAGGAAGCAAGCAAGGGTGGTACGACCATTTGCATTACATCTATTTCGACTTTCACAACGAAACCAAAGGCCTCAAGTGGTATCGAGCCCAGCTTCTGCTCGACCAGCTCAAGGATGGCCTGACCGAGGGAGGCTATTTCCACGGCATTGATATGCCTTCGGGCGATGTCGATGTACGACGGCTTCAAACTGCAGTAGTAAGGACAAATTGTATGGACTGCCTGGATCGCACGAATGTAGTGCAGTCCATGTTAGGTCGCTGGGCTTTGACTCGGATGCTCATCGACCTCGGCTTACTACGATCAGGTGAGACAGCACAAGACGACCAGGCTTTCGAGCGTCTCTTTCGCAATGTCTGGGCCGATAACGCCGACGTAGTGTCAAAGACCTACTCTGGCACGGGCGCCCTCAAGACGGACTTCACAAGGACCGGAAACCGCACGCGCGCTGGCATGCTTCAGGACCTGAGCAACAGTTGTACGAGATACGTACGAAACAACTTCGCCGACGGACCTCGCCAGGATGCTTTTGACCTATTCCTAGGATACTATTCACCTGACACAGTAGGCATCGGCTCCCTGCAGCAGTTTGCGGATCGCAGGCCGCTGGTCGTGCAGGCTGTTCCTTATGTACTTGGATTCTGCGTGTTTTTCATCGTCGTTAGCGCCAGCACAAGCCGTCTACCAGACTCGACCGTATGGCCGCTCAGATTATTCACCTTCTTCAGTCTGGCCGTGGCAGGGTATGCAGGTCGGTTCATGTGGAACTATGGGACATTATACGTAAGTCTATCTTTTCCTTATTAGGCATGTTTTGACAGCTTCTAGGTCAACTGGCCCAAACTCAACACTCCCCAATGGGCAGTCGAAGCATATCAAGACACATTGGAGAAAGTGACGAAAGATCCGCTGCTCGGCCCATTCATAGGCAGCGGGAAAGGTGATGCGCGGCTCGGCATTCTCGAGGAAGGCAAGAAGAGACGCGAATGAGATCATTTATTGCTCTTTCCTTCTTAACGCACAGCGCTGGCTTTGAACCGGCGAGATATCTGCATTGTACCATTGAGGCCACTCTACGGGCGCCGATAGAACTCACTGGAAATAGTATGGCGAGCGGCCTATCCCAGGATCATGCTATTAAAAGCTTTCGCTTCAAGTCCGCTTTCTGTGCATGCACAAAATGGATCTCCCGGTTGGCTTGTCTCGATGAAGTGCACAAGGTGCCAAGCCGCGACCTTACGACCCTGTTCTCAGCGGCCTCACCGATGAATAAGCCGCGGTAAAGTCTATCTAACGGACGAGTTCAAGCTGTACGCTCGCTCATTGGCTGCGGCTTTGATACGACAGAAAGTTGCCAAATATAGCGACACGATTGATCCTCGGAACGAGCCACATACATAATACGAGGTCGCGATGATGCACAGCAAATCTAGCCAGACTGATCTGGTGTCTGTACCCATTTTGCCTCACAGGACTGCCGAGAGCCCTAGGACTCGGCGGCCTATCAATCTTTCCTGCTATCGACACTAGTGTGAGATCTACCAAGTCTACGACAGTGTGTAGAGTCCTTACTAGGAGGCGTAGTGCTCGTGTAAAGACATGTCGCACTGATGCTTCATACCCACGTCACATAATTCTGATTGCTACCTAGGTGAGTACGACCTCAATGTCACGTCACGAAGAACTTAGGATATAAAACCGTCCTTGCATCCTTCGAGAAGATCACTCATCACCATTACGGCTTTGAACCTTCGCGGAAGCACTTCTCGAATTACACACAGCTCTTTCCGACCTCACCGGCACTGAACATACCAACATGAAGTCTTCATTCGTTCTCTCCTCTCTCGCGGTTGCGGTGGTAGCTTTGCCAGCACCGCAGGCTTCCGAGATCAAGGAAGCAACAACATGTCCAGGTCTCAATGGCGGACAGGTCCTCAGCAACAACAACCAAGCATATAAGCTGTCTTGCCACAAATGGGTCAACAGTGACACTGTGCTACGCATTACCGAAACCGAAGTTGGCTACCAAGGCTGTCTCACAGCTTGCGATGGCACAGTGTAAGCACTCTTCTTGGTCGATGATGGCATGAATGCGATGTACTAACATGCTTTTCAGCGGATGCGGCGTCGTCCAATACATTGCCACCGACGAGGCTCAAACCAAAGGATCATGCACGATCTTTCCCAAGAACGCCACAGAGACCATCAAAGAAGGAACCAGTGACTCATGGACTCTTGCTGTGCCAGTTGAGAAGAAACCTAAGGTCTTCGGCGGCATCGCGTTGCGATCTGCTAGCCCTATCCACTTCGCCAGTGTGAACGCAGCGGAGCTCCAATTCTTCCTCGACAAGAACACATCAACTTATTGTCCATCTGGTGTTGAAGGTCTTGAATGCTCGGCATTAAACAGCAACCAGACGATCTTCACCCAGGGCGTTGACTCCAGCACTCTCTCTCTGGACGTAACGGTACCGGGCGGCCAGCGAGTCTATATAACCGAGGGTGATGAGAAGAGTGGCCAACTTGCCGGTGAGCTCAAATTCACTCAAGCTCACTCTGCTTCAACTTCAGGCCCAGCGCTTTTCGAGGGTTTCACGGTCTCCGATGCTGGAAACCTTCAATTCGAGAACAAGGACTGGATCGCTTGCCCAATTGATGACTTCAACAGCGGCTATGGTATTTGGTCCGTTGCTCGTCTGGCAGGATCCAATGCTGGTGAAGATTGTCTTGGCTTCTCCTTCCGCATCGTAGAGCTTGGTGAGAATGTCACCGCCGCATGGCAGTACAATTAGAGCTCGTGTTGGATCAATTTGAGGAATCATCACTGCATAGCGAGGTGCATTGCATTGGCTTTGGTTTACGAATCTTGTACATAGCTACACGACTCTCTTTGGCGTTTCGGAGGTTGTATGATTAGTGAAAGTAATGCTATTCTCAAACAAAGAATGCGCGTTCAGCTCACTGATTCCGAAATCATTGCTTGCATGGTTGACAACGAGATGCCAGTTCTTCGAGGACTCTTCGTAAGACGACAGCTTCATGAGTATCATGGTTCTTAATGCAAGAGTTCTTCGTCTAATAATCGGTAGACCTGCCCTGCCTGCGAACAGTATTCATTCATCATTTCGTCTGGCACTAGTTAAGCGAGTTTTGGCACACCGGATGCGACGACCAAGTTTCGCATTGCTGAAATGCGTCTATGTAAGCAATATTTGTGATGTCTCTTCCATCCAATCAGGGCGCGTGGTCTAGGTAAGCGTGGCCGCATTGGTTCCTCAGATTTCCTCGTTTCTGACCTTCTCACAGTGGTATGATTCTTCCTTAGCAGTCCTTGGCAATGCCAATGCAGTCGGTGGAAGAGGTCCTGGGTTCAATTCCCAGCGCGTCCATTCGTTTTGCTGTTGAAATGCAATTATCCTGAGCTGATGATCAGGCCTTTATCTAATGTCTGTTTGAAGATTGAACGCAACGTCGAAGAAGTCTTATTTTGCGCCAGGAGCCCGTCAAAATGGAACTATCTTATTCTGAACACGATATGCTACCTTGTAAACGATCTCGAACGTCCTGCATTGCTTTTGATGTCTCGCGGGACCAAGATCACGGGGTACGAACTCAACATAAACAAAGGTCGTGGTACTTCTGGCTTAAGCAGACCTCACTCCATGATCTTGTTGAGCGAAACAAAAGACTTTCGATTCTCTCTAGGACTGGTGTCGAATTCGCAGCTACTGACCACGGCTGCGATATCCCAAGTGACGTCGAGGTATCTCATCCCTGATAGCTATCACTTCATCTCAATGCAAAAAGCCTCAATCCAGGTATCACACCAGATCCGAAAAGCTGAAAGAAAGCACACCTGCTCGCTGCCTATACCCCAAGCCTCTGACTGGCAAGCTTAGCGCCCTGGATGCGATCTTTTGAAATGCAACATCTCTTGCAAAGTCCGGTCCTTTCTCATGCTTTGGCTTTCGATCGATGCTGAAAGGACTGAACCCACAATCATCAGTAGCACCTGTACCAACAAATATCAATTTCCTTCCACACTATAATCTTTGCTGCACGACAGAACACTTGACTAACCGATCCACAGGAATCTACTTCGCAGCCTCACAAATCTCACCCGCAATTTCCCCCGGCGTCTCAACCCTAGGATCTTGCGGGTTAGCAAGTCGAATAAACGCTACTTGCTTCACACCATTTGCATCTTTCCTGATGTGCTCTCCAATTTTCCTTACATCCAGCTGGCTTGTCTTTCTCAGGAGCGAGCTGGATAAGGAATTATCCAGCATTGATTTCCAAGAGGCTTGGGAGAAGGGTATGATATGGGACTTCAGCTGAGTGGACACTATCGCAGTCTTCGCCTGGACACGTGTGGACGCCGATAGTGGTCCATTCGGCAGAGGGGAAATGTTCGAGGACACGGTCGTTGAGATTGATGAAAGCTTGCAAAAGATTTTCGGTTGTCCACGGATTGCGGGAATCTTTCTTTGCGGTCAGGCCTATGTATGGAACATCAGAACTTCATATCTGCGGAAGCTTATTGTTTGTCAGGTTGGGCTTACGTCCTATAGTAAAGTCGATGCTGACCCTTTTTGCGCCAGCTTCTTAACAACCTCGAATATCCTTCTCGCATTTCTCGACCATCTCGTTAACGAATTGTGCTTTGGTATATCCACCTTCGACGCTGCCTTCGAGAGGATAAAGTAGATAAAGCATGCTAGGCGCTATGACCGCTGCCTTCAGTTGATGTCCTTGCGGTGCAAAAGGCTTAGACTTGCGGAAGTTGTCGTAAGCGTAAGTCTTGTATTTGAACGGGCCTCTCGTCAGGCGTGGGAGTTGACGATGATGACCGTCCTCGAAGATGGCGAAGTGTTGTCCGTCTGCCGCGAGACTTGTTTCACGCCGTCAATTTTCACTGCAAATAAATGGCATTGCAAAGCCGTGAATCTTCGTTTTACTTCTTACAACCAGCCAAACCTGTTCCATTCAAGGTGTCTGTGATGGTATATGTTGCAAACGAGCTGGCACATTGTCTGCCATCCGTGATCAAAACTCCTCTCCAGTCTTTGCCGTTCGTTGCAGAGTATCTTCCACAGCTTTGTCTTGCTCCTTCTCAAAATCTCCCTTCAAGATCTTGCCCGCGTTATAATCGGCATAAGCTTGCTGCAAGACTCCTGGGCGTGGCAGACTACCAATTAATTCTGTTGGGATTCCCGTTGTCGAGATTCTCCTTGTAAAATATGTTAGTTGTGGATAGTGGATTAGCGGAACATCGAGTACATATTGCGCCTGCATGCCCGCTTTAATTTCCAGACGTGCGGTGTGGACCATCACATACGGAGCAACTGAGGTGAGGAGTAGAATTCAGATTCACACATGCTGTCATTTAGGCTATCACCGGCCAGCTTTTTGGATGAAAGCCTGTTCCAGCTTGCCAACCTCCTTCTTGAATTGCTCGACTTCTTGCCAGCAGTCGAGCGGTCTCCGGTCGTTGGTGCGTAGACATTGCACAAGTGATTCTTTCGCCTTCTCAACGCTGTCCGGTACTTTCTCCAGCTTCTTGCGCTGCTCCAATTTCTGCTTCAAATGCATGATTTCCTCTTGTACGCTGTCGTGTGAGCGATCGCTCTCTACCGACTTCAAAGGCTGAGGATCCTTCTTGCTCCAGTCGTGGTAGAAGGGCGAGCTCAGGTGGGCAGCGAGGCTGTTTGGATCGCGCGCAACTTCTGATGGCGGACCTTGGGCGTGTTTGGGTGGGTTTGTGGTGAGGGAAGCAGTGAGAGACTCGAGCTCGGTCGCCTGATTGTCGCGGATGCGCTGGAGTTCGGCGTGCACGCGTTCTTGCACTCGGAGCTCGAGCAGTTGGGCGCGCGTAGAGTCGGTCTGTCATGGGAGTCAGATGTCAGCATGCCGACAGCAGTTGCTCATATTCGTGCTTGAGCCTACTACGTACCTCTGCACTTTCTTGCAGGGACTCCAAAAGTGATTGAGAAAGTCGTACTGGCGAATCGCTGCCCGTCCGGTCAGCACGTTATCCTTTTCCTTTTCTTTCCTACTGTGAAATGGTACATACGCAGTAAAGACGTGTTGCTGCTCCGCTTTAGAGCCTCCGCTACCCATCACTGAGCATGTGCCTTGGCCTTATGCCTTACTGAGTTGCTGGCCAACTTCAACTTCTTGCGACTCCGAGTTCCATCTCCGGCGGATCATTCCGAGCAATCGCCGAGCTTTGCTGCCGGCCAAACATCAACACCACGCTTCTGGAGTCTGGAGTCTGCAGTCAGAGCAGACAGCAAGCATAATAATAATAATGTCACAGTCGAGCTTGACGACATGGCTCAACAAGCCGCACACGGCAATGCCGCAGTCGCCCGCCGTACCAGAGAATATCTCTCCTCAAACGCCACAACCTGAGCAATTACCAACACCACCTTCATCATCATCCAAATTGCTTCCCGTCAACGTTGACTTCCGAGCGTGCACGCACGACGACATCTCAAGTCTCAAACGTCTCACCTCGCTTTTGCTACCAATTCCATACCCGGACAAGTTCTACAAGGACATTGTCGAAGATCCGCTGACCAACAACATTACCCTGCTAGCGGTGTGGCACGACGATCCGGCCATGATAGGCAAGCAGAAAGGTCGACTTGTGGGCGCCATTCGGTGCCGTCTCCTCGCTCATCCACAAGGCGAGCCATCAACCAGGAATCACGACAAGCCCATGCTCTACCTGAGCACCCTGGCAGTCCTCAGTCCTTATCGCACCCATGGCATCGCGTGTCATATGCTACACATCTTGACCAAGCGTGCAGTGGAGACTTATGGGATCTCTCACGTCGGTGCTCATGTCTGGGAGGCGAATGCTGAGGGTCTTACCTGGTATCGCAAGCGTGGCTTCCGCGAGGTCGCGCGAGAACCTAACTACTATCGACGACTGGAGCCTCAAGGTGCTATCGTCGTTCAGAGAGATGTTGGAGTCATGGATCTTCTGCCAAAGTGAGCGCACATCTCAGCTCAATCGTTGTTATCCTCTGCTTGACCATCTGCTGTTGTCTCTGCCAACAACCAGGCTTACGCTTGAAACGCTTCGACCCAACTGCCATTTCTGAAGAAGGCGGAAATGCTATCACCGAGAAACCTTTGCCCTGCGTAATACAAGCTCGGTAGCAACTTCACAGCCTTCTAACGAGCCACAGAACGTGGTCGGTAACAGAAAGCTGCGCAGAAGAGACTTGAGGAGGCTCTGTACTCGCGACGAACGCGACGTCTGCTAGCAGAGACGAGACTCGAGCCCAAGTCTCCGCAGATGCCACGTCTTGGTGGATCGGATAATGACCCCGGTACGACCATCAGCCCTGCGAACCAGTGAGTGGAAATTGCTCGACCGTGGCCCTCCGGAAGCTTCCATCTAAGAGACAGATAAGGGAGCATATGAATAAATTCTGGAAGAAGCGTCAGCTCCAAATTCGGGTCAAGCCAGGCAGCAGAGCCTCGAAAGATCACAGCCCAAGCACTGATGTCTTCTGTAAGTAAATGATGCAAAATAGGGAAGACGTTGAACCTACTTTGGGACAAAATGAGTAAACTGAAATCCTTGTTGAATTGCAAAATTTCTATTTCAGCAGGCTTGACGCCTGGTCCCCCCATGCCGTACAGTCATGACTCTAAACGCCGTTATTCTGGCATATAACAGCCGTCACAAGCACAGCACCAGCGCTGCCACCCAATTAAATCATATCCAAATCGTCATTGCTAATATATAGATCTTTTTCCTCCATCTATACCTTCTTCTCATTAACATCCATGCTCGACTGCGTCAGGTATCTCTCAAAGACCCTAGTCTCAAGATCCTCAACCGCAGCAGTATCCTTCTTCGCCCGTCGTCGGAAATAGACTCTCTTCGCCCACTTCCAACCCTCAACACCAGCAAAGAACAGCGCAGCAGCCACGAACACAATTCCCCATTCCCAGGAAATATTCGTATGTCGGAACACATTCCTGTTGATGACTGGGATATAAATGATTGGGAAGATGAGAACGAAACCTGCGATGATGGCCCAGAACAAGAACTGGTTCCTCCACACATCGTACATCCATTGAGTAAAGTATCGGTCGGAGTTGGGCTGCATACGGAAGAATGAGCGGCGCATATCGATGACTTCCCAAGCCAGGAAGAGTGAGAACCAGGTCAGGCAAGCGAAGCAAGTGGCTCGAGCCCGGAAGATGGTGTCGCATCCGTCACCTATGGAGTCGTTGCAGCGATAGCCGATATCCCCTCCACCCCAAGGATACAAGACGAGGACGAATGCAGTAAGACAGAGTGCTGCGATCCAGATTCCTAGGACGACCATATCGATCATGAGTTCCCAGCTGAAAATTCCGCGTTTCAGGCTGACTGGTGGACGGGAGAGGACATCTGGTGCTTTTTCTTGGAACCCTAGACCCATGTCTGGAAGTCCGGAGGTAATCATAATGATCCACAGGATTTCAATGGGTGAGATTGGGAAGACGGAGAGGTTCTCGCCGTCTTTGAAGAGGAGACCGATGAGGAGAACCAAGGCTTGCGAGACGTTTTGGGCGAGTAGGTGCAGGACGAATTTCTGGATGTTGTCGAATGTTCGGCGACCCTCCTCGATGGCTGCGAGGATCGATGCGAAATTGTCGTCTGTCAAGATGATGTCCGATGCATCCTTTGCTACGTCTGAGCCGGCTTGGCCCATGGCGATACCAACATCAGCACGCTTGAGGGAGGGCGAATCGTTGACTCCGTCGCCGGTCATGGCGCAGAACTTCTTGCGTCGGTGGAGGGCTTCAATCATGCGGACTTTGGTCTGTGGGGCACAACGAGCGATGACCAAAGGAAGAACAGGGAGTTTGTCGATTTCGTCGTCGCTGAGAGCATCGAATTGCGCAGCGGTCATGACCATTGCGTCAGTGACATCTTTGCTGAGCTCGTACATCTTGGATGGCAGGATGCCTACCTGGCCAGCGATGGCTCTGGCAGTGCCAGGATGATCACCCGTAAGCATGTGGACCTCGATACCAGCTTCATGGCAGCGGCGTACGGAAGGTGCAGACTCGGGACGTGGCGGGTCGTACAATCCGATGAGTCCACGGAAGATGAGATCTTTCTCAACACTCGCACGATCGATCTCCTTGCCGTCAACATATTCTTCGCCGTAATCTCTGCTGGCGAGCGCGAGGACACGGAGTCCATGTTTAGCCAATGCCTCCATGTTCTCAAGGATCTGCTCACGGTATTCCTCCGTCATTTCTACCGCTTCTTTGTCGTTCTCGGCGAAGTAAGATGTGCAGGAGGCGATGACACGCTCAACAGCTCCCTTGGTGTATGCAATCATCTTTTTGCTTTGTAGATCCTGGTAGATGACGCTCATCTTTTTGACATCAGAGTCGAACGGGAACTCCACAAGGAGCTTCATGGCTGGGTTGTCGCCGGAGACTGAGGCACGTCGGTTCCATTGAAAACGGGAAGCAAACACCTGAATAGCGATCTCGGTAGGGTCTCCGCGAGCGTTCCAGTTACCAGAATCGGTCTGGTGGACAGTAGCGAGGTTTGCGAGAGATGCGGCACGAAGGTAATCCTTCAGGGGCTCATTGTTGTTTAGTAGTTCGGCGTAGCTGGACTGCGTGTCCTTGTCTTTGAGCTCGACCTTCGAGGGCTCCTTGTCAATGAACGAGATGGCACCCTTGGTGGGGTTGAATGGTTCGTCGGTCTCTTCGATTGTGTAAGTGCCTTTAGCTGGAATCCATGCTTTCTTCGCAACCATCTTCCCTTGGGTCAAAGTTCCAGTCTTATCGGAGCAGATGTCAGTGACAGCCCCAAGTGCCTCAAGCGACCTCAGGTTGCGAACAATGACATGACGTTCGACCATGCGATTAGTGCCGGCGGCCATAGTAATGGTCAAGACCACGACTAAAGAGGCGGGGATCATGGAGAGACCGGTTGCAACGGCATAAATGATGATCTCTCGCTGGTTGCTGAACTCGTTGGCTCCAAGAACAATGATCGCGCAGATGACAGCGATGAAGAAAAGCAACACTGCTAATCGCGAGAGTTTCTTCTGCAGCGGAGTTCCAACACTAACACCAAGGAAGTGACCGATCGCATCAGTGCAGGTGAGAATGGCAGCTTGGAGATATCGGTGTGGCTTCGCCTTGCCTTGTTCGTTGCGCTTAACAGGTCTGATTTTGCTGTTCTTCTTCCTAAGAGCAGCGGCGATAGATCCGATCTCCGTATACATGCCAGTAGCGAAAACAACACCCGTCGCACGGCCTTTTGTGACAGTAGAAGAGCTGTAGGCAACGTTCAGACGGTCGCCCGGCCCAGTAGCGTCATCGAAGACATCGTTGGCGACCTTCCGCACTGGCAGTGACTCTCCAGTCAACAGCGCCTCGTCCGTTTCAAAGTTGACAGCATCGATAAGGCGAATGTCAGCAGGAATGGTGTCACCAGTTTTAAGCTCGACCAAGTCTCCGGGAACTATGTGAGCAGTCGCAAGAGATTTTGACTCGCCGTCCCGTACTGCCTGCGCAGTGGGCGAGCTGAGTGATCGTAGAGAGTCCATGGTCTTTTCCGCTTGAAATTCCTGGTAAAAGCCAACTGCAATATTTATGAATATGACACCTGAGATGACGCCTCCTTCAATGTAGGACTGAATCGCAAAAGACACAACCATGGCCAGAACAAGCACCAAGGTCATAGCATTTGCTATTTGTCGTAAAAGAATCTTGCCTGGATTGACCTTCTGGCCATCCCCAAGCTCGTTGTTGCCATATTCTTCTAATCTCGTGTTGGCTTCACTCTCGGTCAAGCCATCATCGATGTCGGCCTTTAGTTGTTCGACCACATCCTTCCACCCGAGAGCATGGGCAGGAGCCGTCAATGGCTTGTTGGCTTGTCCAGAGACGTGTCCCTCAAGGGTGTTCTGACTCTTCCCCATTGTTGATTGTGCTCATGCGGAGGTTGAGGTGGGACAGGTAACCGGCTTCTGTGAGGAATGTGGAGGTGGAAGGGTTGTTTGTTTGTCAAAGCGAAGGAAAAAGCGAATGCTGTATGTACAACGATCGCAACAACCAAGCACCGTTGAAGATGATACAATATGAGGTGTACCAAGACCGCGGAGCATTGGACTTACTTAAGTAACTGGGCTAACTGGGCAACCTCAGACGTAGCCGCGGACAGGCGATGGACAAGAAAGTACGTTCTTGGGTTCCAAGACATCTCGAGGTGGAAGCCTTGGCACAACACCAGTACAGCCGCGATTGAACCCGAGCTGCCGGTGTTGATGTGTCACGAGCATTGTACACAAAGCCTGAGCAGCTTCATATCCCGTCACTGTGGAGAGCCTCATCGACCGGCTCTTTGTTCGAAATCATTTTCCTGGTAGATGCCCTCGTTATCCCAAGAGATGATGATAATGGCAGGGTATGAAACGAGGTGGCATCATCACTCCAGCTAGAGGGTGGAGTGGCGTCTTCTGTGCCAAGCCGAGCGGAGCCTGCAGGTGCAAAGTGCATTCCCACCACACGTGGCCAAGACGAGTGTTATCGCCACCGGTGTGAGGTGATTGGAGAAGTCGAGCGCGCCCAGAGGAGGAAAAGCTTGGGAGGACGGCGAGCTGACGTAACTCGTAGAGGACAATTCGCGGCTGGCGGGCGGAACAAGACATATGCCCAGACCTATCTCGGGAGACCAGAGCGAGAATGTAGCGATTTTATGATCATTCTAGTGCATTAGTAATGAACAAATGAATGAGTTTGAGGTTTGACTTTCCGGACCGCTCTCGCGGCCGGAAACTAAGCCGCTACGGGATTAGAGAGAAACTCTACGCGGCTAAGTACAAAATCGAACTAATTATAGTATAGAATAATTAAATCGCTATTCTCGTCTAGGCCGGTTCTAGTAGGTTTTCGGGCTTTTGTATAAACATTTAGTAGGGAGCATCTTCTATCTATGATATTACTACTTAAATACTAAAATCCTATAGTAAAAGTCGTACTCTATATCGGATTCGAGCCTAGCTATATACTCCTTTTTTTTC
>LFZO01000418.1:0-36116 GCA_001578225.1 Pseudocercospora musae | reverse complement strand
GATTTCCTTTTGCTCCTATAGGTCCGTAATGTAGACTCTAACTACTATCCTCGGGGGTTTTGGCGCCTCCTAACTAGCTACTACTACCTAGGTACGGTAGTTTAGGCTTGTCTCTTATTATTTCTTTATAATCTTTACTACGACTATATTAGCTACCTTCGTAATTATGTAGCTTGCCTAGTTATGGATTGCTTTTAGTCCTCTAAGGAGTTCTAAGATTATTATCTTATATGCCCTCTTAGGGGTTTTTCTATCTTCTACCTTTAGTACCTCCTCTACCCTAGTATATAGTACTTTCTATTTGTCCTCTCCCCCTTCCTAACTGTTTTCCCTTCGTCTCTAGTTATTTACTACTATCTTTTAAGGTTATATATATCCTTAGACTAGGTATATATATAGAATACCTATATAGTCGCGTACGTAAAAGTCCCTACTAGGGCTAGCGGAACTACTATAGGGATAATAGAGTTATCGTAGTATATATATATATAGTATTACCGATAGCGAACTATATAGGTAGTTCCTATCTCTAGTATAGGCGACTAAACCCTAAGAGCTAGCCCTAGTTAATAGGCGAATACTAAGATAGATAAGGGATAAAGGCTTATTAGGGATAGCGATATATATAGTAGACTACTACCTCTCCCGCTTCTATTTAACGTAAGATAGCTACTCTTATAATACTTCTAGAGGAAATCCTCGAGATTATCTTCGAATAGGTAGCGAGTAGCGATCTATCCGACTAACGAGTCTTCCGCTATACGTAAGATAGTAGACGAGCGGATCGACTACTATATATAACCTATCGATACTATCGCCGCTCTTACGCCGGTATATATAAGATACTATACGATGTAGCTATACGGTCGTAGCCTAGGCGACTAGTAGTACTTACGATGCGTTATAGTACGAGTATCTTTATACTAGTCGTCTTCGTCCCGGTAATATCTAAAGATAACTATATTATCGAATAATAGATTTTTAGGCGCGCAAGATCCATTATAGCGTACATTAGTCTAGAGGTAGACGAGGTCTACGCCGATTAGAGGATAGCGATAAGTACGTAGGTATTATTACCGTTAGAGGGCTTTATAATATATATAAGGTATCTAGTAGCGATATAGTCGGTAGAGGTACTATAGTACGTATCGTTTAGGAAGGCAAGGTAGGAGAGTAAGCTACTCCTAGATATTCCTATTCTAGTATATAGTATAGAGGGCACGTTTATAATAGATAATAAGAGGCTATAGCGAGCGGTAGTCGGAGAGGCCCTATACGAGCTCCGTTACCTAGGTAATCGTTTCTAGATACGCAATACTCTATAGTACCTAGACTTCGTAGGGCTAACGCTATCCTACGTATATAGTATAGTAGAATTAGATACGTAGGGAGAGCGGTATATAGCGCTCCTCTAGGAATAGTCGTAGATAATCGACGGATTATAGTTACTAGATAGGGGTACCGTAATAAACCTCGCTACTAAGGTAACGATAAAGGACTACTAAGTCTACTATATATAGGACTATCTAATATAATATCTAGCGCTAGCTATAGTCGCGATGTATTTCCGAGGCGTTATAGACGAGCTAAAAGTACGTCTAGGTCCTAGGATTCGCGGAGATATATAGAGAATAATATAGAGGACGGTAGCTAACGCCTCGTCTCTAGCGATTACTTATCTACTACCCTAGGACGAGGTTAAGTAGCCGAGGCGGTAGCGGTAGAGGGGCCGGGATAACCGGTACTATACTCTAGTCTATCTATATTATATCGATCCCGACTAGATAGGTAGGCCAATTTAGGAGGACATTACGAACATAATCTACTCGAATCTATAGGGTTTATATCTCGACGTATAGAGGTACGTACTATATCTCTTCGTACTTATGTACTACTTATTCGACTAGGAATAGGAGCTAGAGCGGTTTACTAACGATACGTAATAGGCATTATTCTTACTTTACTCGAGTATAGTAGATAATAACTATATCGAGAATAACTACTACCTACTCTAGAAGGTAATTACCGCCTTAGGCGTCGTTACGTAACTCTTAGAGGACGAGTATACTACTACCGACGACTACTCGACTAGTATTACTCTAACCGTATCCGAGCCGCCCTTCGCCCTATATTAAATAATCGACCGCTTGTTCGTACGAGCGAGTCCGTCGCTTCTAGTACCGATCCCGGCGCGCGTAAGGAAAATGGATTAGGTAAAGATAATATCTCTATCGAGTTCGGATAAGAGTTATATACGGTTTAGTAACTTTACTAGCGACGATATAGTAGCGAGTAGTAAATAGTTATAGTAGGTATAGATTAGGTAGTTATCTAGTTATTCCGATATTAGGGTATATATAACGGTTTATAGCTCTATACGATATATATAATATAAGGCTACGAAACGGAGTAACTTATAGAACTATATAGGGGCCGCAAATGTATACGGTTCTATAAGTCGTTTTAGTTACGACTATAATAGCTAACTAGTAAGTAGCTACTTGTACGTATCTATACGAGTTACGTAGGCCCGATATACGACTAGGATTCGCTAAGTATTCTAGACTTAAATAACGATAGAGTCGGAAGGGGATTAACTTATAGTCTCGCCGAGTAGTTCCGAACTATAGACGGATTAAAGTAGATAGGGTATAGTAGGGGCATCGCTAAGTATTTTGTACCTAGGTAACGATTAAAAGGAATCTAGGTTCGCTTAGGGCCTTATCGAGCGTTTTAGGACTAATAGATAACTAGGGGTTAGATATACTTAAGACGTCGTAGACTAAACTACGTCTAACGTAGAAAGTAAGAAACGGTTCGAGCGATCTATAGGAGTCTAGTAGGAAGCGATACGTTAGTCGCTACTACGAAGCGCTTAGTAGATACTAGCCCTAATTAAAATTAGGAGAGGGGAGGTTAGTAAATATTACGATCGGTAGAAGTATATAGAATACGACTATAGCGAACCTCGCTTACTATCCTAATATAAGAAGGTAGGATAGTTCGAAGCGAGAGCGCGAGTTCTAGATCTAAGGGAATTAAGGAGTAATAGATATAGCTATAGCGAGGGGAAGCGGATAGTAGATTTCGCGAATATAGACTAACCTACAAATCCGCTAATAACTATCTAAGGGCTATAGTACGTACTATAGGGGCACGTATACTAGGAGCGGTATATAAAAGGAAGTACGCCGTTAAATAGCGATCCTACTATAAATAATAACCTTAACGATAATAGCGACTACGAGTAACCTATCTATAGTAATACTAACTCCGTATCTATAAGTCGGTTACGATCCGAGTAAGATTTTAGTTCGGTAAGTTATTTCGAACGAGTATAGAGGCTATTCCTACTAACGACGAATCGTGTACCCTAGTCGACCCGCGCTAGATAGTAGATAGTAGAGGATCCCTCGTATAGGGCGTAGAACGGTTAAGCGTAGTAGACGTCCTATTAAACGCTAACGCGGACTATAGTTAATATACCTTAAACCTAGAGGAGATCGATATAGATCCTAATATATAGTAGCGTTAGTACTTAGTATATTTCAAGGTAACTAAGTACTTGAAATAGATAAAGGCGTCCTACGACGTAGCTTATCTTATCCGCATTAAGGATAAATATATAGTATAGATCTAATAGGAGGATAGGGAGACATTCGAGGAACTAGCGACTACCCTATGTTTAAGTATATAGAAATTTATTATACTCTATTAGCGGAATCTAGGTAAGTTACTTATCCGGTAGTAGTATAGAAGGGAGCTAATATAGCGTTATAGATAGGAGCTCGGTAGGGAATATAGTACCGAATAGCGCTAAGAAGATCTAGGGAGGGATTCTAGGTAGCGGGTAGTATAGTCTATAGGTATTCCTCGAGGATATATTAGAGCGATATAGAGCCTATTCGACCGGCGAAGGCGGAGAGGGTATAACGATAGAGCTAGTAGAGTCGTTCTACCCTATCGACCGGCGATACTCGGCTATTAAAGAAGCCTAGCTACGCTAGGTAGTCGCGAGCTAAGCACGATCGGCGGAGTAAGATAAACGTATATAGAAGGAGGTATAGAAGATCTCGTAGGCCGTAATAGCGTAAAGTAACTACTAGTATAGCGATACCTAATCGGCTATATAGGGATATAAACTTCTTCTAGAATAATTATTTAGGGATATAGCTATAGTATAAATACCTAGGTTTTAGATTACGGTTTAAGTAGATATAGACCGTAATTTTAGAGTACGGATACCTATAACCGTTAGGTATTAATACATTATATACGATAGGTAAGTAGACGTACGTAGAGGAGTACTAGAGACGGATAAGGGGCGAAATAGGCCGGGGCATAAGGCGACTAGTAGCCGGGAGATACTACGGTAGATAGTAATAATACTAATATATAGAGTAAATTGGTAACCTCTACTAGTACTAATAGGCGTAACGATATAGGCGCAAGAGACGCGTAATAGCTAGGCATATTAGGATAGAAACGAGTAGCGGGCATAGTTAGTTACGGTACTAGGAGCCTAGATCGGTCCTAATTGGTCGTAGAGTTAGTCGCGTTCTACGTTCCTATAGGTAGTATTCGTACGCCCTCGGATTTAGACTAACTTATAGAACGGTATACTAGTAGTTAGTAGTATATACAATGCCCTTTTTATACGGATCTTTAAGTCGCTTTAGTCTATACGTAACGACTAAACTATTCGTATCTAGTAGAATAATCTCGGAACCTAAGAGTATAGAACTATCTAACGACGCCTACCCTTACGTACGTCTACCCTATACGTACGGGATTATCTAGAATTATGCCGTTACCCTACTCCTCCGCCTACTACTACTCGACGATACTACGTAGCTCGTTATCGGGGATAGCTACGTATATAGTAGCGAAGACGGCTTTACGGATACGTTAAATATACTTAGTAGTAAAGATAGGCGGCTATTCGAGCTATAGACTAGGTATAAGCTAGAGGCATTATAGGTACGCTACTACGTTAGTCTAGGTAGGAGTACTATAGCCTAAGCCCGCGATACGCGCGCGCTTATAGATAATGTAATATAATATAGGAATAGCGTAGAGGAGGTTACGTAGTCTAGAGATAGTACTAGTATAATATAGGGTATTATTGCGTATAAGCGATACTAGTACCTCGAGTATAATAGTCTTACTAGTAAGTAGGATAGGAGTAACGGTAGGTTAGCGACGAAGGAGAACCGGAAGAGGGGATATACTACGCTACAAAGCGATAATACTATTAAAAATAGAGGGAGACGTAGGCTATAGTATAATATAATTGTATATCCTATCCCGGATCTCGTATAGAAGGTCGAGGAGGCGGAAACTATAGGGAGGATTAGTAGGATATATATAATAGGGTAGTTGTAACTTACGGCGCGTACGATATAGATATAGTAGATCTCGACGAGTACGTCGAGATATAGTCTACGTATTCGCGATATAGGCTATAATAGATAGGGAGGAAGTAGTCGCGTAGGCGTAATATCGGATATATAGATTACGATAGTAGGTAGTAATAGGAGGTATATAGGTAGTTATATAGGCCTATATAGTAGGACTCGAACTATATAGCGGCGAAGTCTAGCGCGTAAGTAATAACGGTCCGGGAGTCGTTAGTATCGATATATAATATACGTATCTACCGGAGGGCGTCTTTAAATATAACGATACTACTAGTAGGGTAGAGCGCGCTATTTAGGAGGTAGTAGAAGGTCGGTATCGGGCGACTAAGTACGAGGATATTAGATAGTCTAGGACCGAACTAGATATAGGTAACGACGAGATAGATTATAATAGGAGGTATTATAGGTAGTAGTTATATAGTAAGTAGCGAAGTAGACTAACTTATAGATCCGAATATCGTATTAGCTAAATAGGAACGTAGATAATAGGGAGAGGGTTTACTAGTAGGAATAGCGCGAAGATATATATATA
Source organism: Pseudocercospora musae (assembly GCA_001578225.1). Taxonomy (NCBI): domain Eukaryota; kingdom Fungi; phylum Ascomycota; class Dothideomycetes; order Mycosphaerellales; family Mycosphaerellaceae; genus Pseudocercospora; species Pseudocercospora musae. Next base: position 30,164 of record LFZO01000418.1, on the reverse strand, counting down.
TATATATAGGCCTCTTAACGTAGGGTAAGGTTACTTTACGGATCCGCAAGTTAGTCTAAATAGTAAGAGGAGATAGATACTATATTACGCTAGGAGATTAGTAGGAGTTCGAGAATAAGGCGTAATAGTACGCGTAGGCTAGGGAAGAGGATCTAGTTAATCTAGTCGCATAGGCGCTTAGCGAGTAATAGGCGAGGTAGTAGGGGTAGCGAGTATATATAGGTAATAGAAAGGCCGAGACCGTAGTAGAGCGAAAAGAATATATCGAGGAATAGGGCTACCGAGGACGTAGCGGTAATAGCGTCTACGATAGCGAAGACGATATATTGTAGTATACCGGATATTAGGTACCTATAATAAAGTAAGTAGACGAGGATACTAGGTAATAAACTATATATATATATAAGCGGAGATTAGCCTAATAGTATAACCCTAAGCCTATAGCTTAATATTTAGCCTTCCTTATAGTAAGCTACTACTATTCGTATACGAAGGCTATCTCTCCTATCGTAGTATATATATCTCGACTAATACGTACTAGAGCGCGGTTAGGGTCGAATCGATATAGATAGGTAATACTAGGCGAGTAGACTATATTAAACGGCGTAAGGAGGATAGCTAGGCACTACCTTAGTCATCGAAATAAGTAAGATATATAAAAGATGTTTTCGTCGATAATAAGGCGACTAGTAGCCGGATCGGTAATAGTAATATAGCTATATACTAGCGAGTAGATATATACCTTCCCTATAGCGTAGATAAGATAGCGAGGCTCGAGGTAGGTAATATATAACTAAATAGGCTTATAGATCGGAATAGGATACGGAGAGCGACGACTCGATAGTAAAGGTTAGTATAAGGGCGAAGGTTAAAGGTCGACGGTTAGGAAGATATAGGCGTCGTATAGGTACGTAGCTCGAGCGCTATAGGTAGCTATAGTATATAGGGCGCGTACTAGCGTATATAACGTAAAGTAAACGAATAGGCGCGAAGTAACGGATTAGCGAGCGTTACGACATTTACTATAGGCTAGACGCGATACTAAGTAAGCTTCGATATACTACTAAATTTACGGAGCGTTAGAGCTAGAAGCGACCGCGCGCCGTTTTAAAGTAACCTACGCGTTAGTACTATAGCCTTTACTTACTAAAAAAGAAAAAGTAGGTCCGTACTAGCGTAGAATCTACTTATATATCTTTAACTCGCGTACTATCGTTAATCTATACCTCGATATATACTTCTATAACTCGTCGGTACTATATATAGATCCGTAAGTTAGTTACGCTCTCCTAGTAACCCGTCCTCCCGATCCTAGCGATATACGAGACTATAGATTACTAACCGCTATTATTAGTATAGCCGCCCTCCTAAGCCCTATCCCGTTTAGGAAAATTAGCGCCTAGTAACTCTATTAATTCGAGAAATAGTATAAGCTCTTATAGACCGTAAACTAGATTCTCGCTATAGCTAACTCCGGTATTAAGTCTAAGCGCTATACTCTAGAGCCAATTCGGACCTTATATAAGTAGGTCAAGGCGGGATATACGTTAGGGATAGTAGGAGTCTTAGGGATACGACTTTGTACGCGTATTGGCGACTTCCTACGTATCTAGAGGTAGGACTATAGTATATTATTAGTTCTATAGTCTCCTATTACGATTGTACTCGAGCTAATAGCGCTTTTATAGGTCGCGGCAATCCGCTAGATAGATATACGAGGGACGCCTCGACGACGTAGCGCTAGACCCTATATAGCTACTAGGATAGCGCCGCTAACTTCCTTGTTAAGTTATACTAAATATTAACGGCTTAGTTATATAGAAATACTACGTATTATATAGTACGAGTCGAGATCGATGTATTTAATACTATAGATAGCTATACTAGCCTCGATATAGTAATCGAAGCGCGTATCCGGTACGCTAATAGTAAGGAGAGCGACGACGACGGGTTAATTGTAGATAACGGATACAACGAAGACGGGTCTAACTAAGGGCGGTTTCGAGAATACGATCGTAGAGGAAGACGACGTAGCGGTAATTAGCTAGACTTAGGTACCGATAGTAGTAGGACCGTATATTGATTTATACTATCGGTAGACTAGGTATTAGGTATTTTACCGGAGTCTATATATCTAGGTATATATAAAACTTAGGGTATCTTACTACGATTTCGTATACCTCCCTTATTATAGTATCGGACTAGACTAACTTACCGATCGGTATAGCCTCGACGTATATAGATATATAGGTTAGTCTAGCTCTAAATATCGCGTAACTAATATATATAGGAGAGGGGATAGAGAGTAAGGTACTATAGAAATAGGGGATAGGGATAGTAATAGAATACGTAGGAGGTATAAGGTTATATATATCTTATAGTCTAAACCAATACTCGGTAGCCCTACGGTTCGGCGCCGACCGAGATCCTAGCGCGGATCTCTAGTATATTAGAGACTAGCCGAAGCGTATTCGTAGCGAGGTAGTTCGCCGGTACCGTAGGCTCGTAGCTACGGTTTATAACGTAGGTTATATAATACAATATACGTAGGATGTCCGGTACTAGTATATATAGTCTAGTAGTATTCTAGTACGGGCCTATCTTTCGCTAGGTCCTACTACGCCTATAGTTAAGAGGGGGGCGATATAGCGATACTTAGGATAGCGATAGGAGTAATAGAATAAATCTAGACGAGGCCTTCTAAAATACCTCGGGTTTAGGCTATATATAGGGTTCGAAAAGGGCATAGCCGAGTACGTAGACCTAAGTCGCCTATTAGTTATATCTAGCGTTCGGGCTAGTCCGGGCTAATCGTTCGAGCTATGCCTATCGGGACTAGGCGAGTAGAAGGTAACGTTAATTAGTTATATATCCTCGCTTAAGGATCGGGTACTAAAATAGGAGCTACTTATAATATAATTATATAAAGGCGGCCTTAGTACTTAGCGATATATACCGATATATAACGTATTTTAGACTAGGATAACGACCGGACGGATATGAATTTTGCTTAGAATTATACTACGTTAAATCTATTTATCGATAGGAGTACGTTCTCGGTATATTATTAGGTAGTCTACCTATACTATATAGTCGGCGTATAATGTATTATAACGTAGTCGTATAAAATAGCGATAGGGCGTAGATACGAGCGTTAGTTTAGCTATGCGTAGGTACGAGGCTAGTAATAGATAAGACGTAACTCTCTAATACCGACGTAGGAAGGGATAGGACTATAGTATCGAGAGGAAATAGTATAGGCATAGGATAGGGGTTCGCGGTATAAAGAGGCGGAGTAAGCTAGAGTAGAGTAAGCTAGAGTAAAGTAACTTAGCGAACGGAATAGTAACGACGTTATAATAGAAGCCCTAGTAGGAGGTAGTATATAGTTCGACGAGTCGGTCTAAATCGTCGTAAAATACGTATAGTAGAAACGCGATAAGGGAATTTAATACTAGAATATATATTACTATAAAGTAGGGCTAGGGTTCTTATAATCGAGGATCTATGCGAACAAATTAATACTATAGATAGCCTTATTTCCGTTAAATCGTATACCTTAGGCAAGATACTTAACGAAGTCGTCGTTAGAGACGAAGTTAATCCCTATTATCTAGCTAATCTATTTACGGCCGGTATCCGACTACTAGAAGGCGAGGTAACTAGGAAGTACTATATCGGAATAAGTATAGGGAGGTTTCTTTACTAGTCCTACTCCGATAGGATATATCTCTTACGGCTAGAGGTACGTAAAGTAGATATAGATTTTAGGGAGCTACGCGGAGTTTACGCTACGTACGCGGTTACGTACGCTAGTTACTTAACTAAAATTAGGGCATTAGGCGAATTAATAGTTACGAAATACGTCCGAGCTAGAGATAAAGTAGAAGGTATAGTACTAGACGAGACTAGCGATAGCTTCGTAGTATATAGTAAAGGTCTAAAGATTGCGGTACGCGTCCTCTTATACTAGATAGATAGTAGTAGTCGGCGGGGCGCTAGAGTCGGTAGGGAGTAGTCGCTTAGTAAGTAATAACTCTAGTAGGGTTCGGTATATACTATACTAGAGGTTAGGTATCGAGTATTACTTAAGGTAGTATAGAAGCGGATCTAGGTACTAGGTAAGGAGGGCGTAGAGGCATTGTTTATAGCTTATATATTTTTATATAATAGCTATCTTACGGATCCGGAAGAGGTCGTAGTTATAGAAAGTATCGGCGTCGGGATTCGTTAGTCGAGTATAGAGGAAAGGATCTTTAGTCTAGTTTAGGGGAAGTAGGAGGATAGATAAGGCGGGACGGCTATCGTAGCTAGCGTAACTAATCTCTTATACGAATCGTAGGATAGAACGGGGGGCTTTATAGTAGAATATAGTACGTACGCTAGGGTAGTCGAATCCTTCGCTAAGGATTATAGTAGCGACTAGAGAAGGGCTACTATAGGCGGCGAGCTAGCCTTAGATAATACTCTCCCGTTACTCGGTAGTATAGTCTCCCGTTATAAACGGATAGTCTAACGTCTAGGCAAGTGCCTCGGCGTTATTACGGAAGTTAACGTAGATAATAATATAGTCGATAGGATTACGGAGTTATATAGTAGCGGTACGGATACGAGATATAGAGAACGTAACTATATTATAGTTAGCTACCTTAACGTTAAGTACGATATTCGGCCGATTAGAAGAGGTACGGATAGTAAGGGGCTTATAGATAAAGTTAGTATAGTAGAAGACTTACTCTAGGCTTAGTAGTAGCGTAGCGGTAAGATATACGAATTGCGTATTAAGATTACGAAGCCGCTATAGCGATCCTATAGCCTCGTAGTATTCGAGGATAGTAATAGTAAGGTAGGCCTCGTCGATAATAATACGATCTAGATAGCGATAGGCGATAAGCGCTTAGGTATATATCCGAAAGTCGGTCGACGTAGTAGCTTCGATACTAATAATAACGAGTAGTATTTCCTCGCGATATCTAGGAGACTAAACGGTAAATAGTACGACGTAAGCCTTAAGTCGCTAGTAAAGATTACTATAGAGCGATACGAGTAGTACAATAACTACGCTAGTATTCGTAGCGGGTAGGTAGTATAGTAGCGTAAATAGGAGTAATTTCCTATCCCTAGTTAGAAGGATAACGATAATAGTCTTCTCGGATAAGAGGATAGCTTTAAGTACGCTTGCTTAGTCGTTACTTCGGAACTCGAATAGAGCGTTAAAGATAGTAGACGCGGTTTACTAGATAATCGTAGATATATATTCCGGATATAGCCGAACCTAGAGTATATTTAGCCGACGAACAATATAAGATCCCTCTTCCGCTTAGCCGCTAAACGATAGTTTAGGAAAGAGAATATTTACCTCCTAGAGCTCTTACTACTTCTTCGATATATAGAGGTTATTAGAGAGGGTAGAGTCTATAATATTACTATATCGATTCGTATACGTACGTCTAGTAGTCTTATCGGTATAGTTACGCTAAAGGTTTATAAGTCTAATATCTAGCTCGATTACCTCCTCGACCTCGTCTTCGTTAGCGTAGGGAATACCGAAGATATCGGTATAGCCTACGAACTTGGTTTTTACGATAGCGACCGTTAGCTACCTATATATAGATACTTAGAGAGAGGCAATCTTAGCCCTTACGCTAGCCTTCTCGAGAAGGCTAGAGAGGATAGCGTCTAGCTACGACTATTCGGTAGATTCGAAGAGACGTGCTAGTATATCTACTATAGGGAGCTACTTACGTATAAAGGCGAGACGAAGGGGCTAGATATAGATTAGGAAGTTAACTAAGAGGTTACTCGTAGTTAGATCGAGGAAGTAGACGTTCTATTTCTCTTTACTAGTTATATTTAAAGACTTGTAATAGCGAAGGTAGATATAGATCCGATCTCTACGGATAGTAATCGACTAGGGTAACTAGGTATTAGTCTACGTTATCGTAAGTAACTCGGTCCCTCTACATAGTTACCTACTAGTCGTATAGACGAGGACGACGAGGTAGTAAAGGAATTGTTAGACTTTGTCTTCGTAGGTAGCGATAGCATTGTCCTACTAGGCGGCTTCCCTACTAGATATAGACGTATAGATAAAGGTACCGGCGAGTATAGGGACGTTATAGATCTACTAGAGGAGATATTAACTATATCCTACTAGAATGGCGGCGTTATTAGGATACTAAGTAAAGTACTATCTACGCTAAGGATTACTAGGGTAATCTTTTAGATCCTAATATCGTACGAGCTAGGTAGGTCGATCGAGGAAGAGATTACGAAGGAGGATATAGGAGTAGGACTAGAACGTATTTACTATAACGGTAGATAGGTTAGTTATAGAGTAGGTATAGCCTCTATATATTATAACCTATTCGGTCTTATCCTAAACGATCTAGTAACTCGATACGTAGGCTTTAGCGGTAGTAGTAATATTAGCCCGCTATCGGATAATAGTACTAACGGCGATCTCCCTAGATACGTAGAAGAAACTAGAGATATCCCTATAGACGATAGCGAGGATACTCGACGTACTAGCTAGACCTATAGTCGTCTCGTAGGCGTAGAAGTAGAAGAGAGCGAGCTATATAATCTATATAATACTAGAGAGTATAGGTATAAAATAACTAGGCTCTTTCTATATACTAGTCTAATACTAGATAGCGAACGTAGCGCAAAAGCTAACTAGAGGCGAGCGAAATTCGTAGGCCCCGGTATCGTACTAGATAAGCTCTACGAGTATAATAATAATACGGCGCTAGAGTTCGTTAGCGAGATTGTCCGGACCGGACGCGTCCCCTTTACTAGGTAGCCGAACTAGTAATCTATCTATATCGACGAGTACGAGAACCCGCTCCTAGGTAGAGGTCTAGCTACGCGTTACTTGAATAGTATCTTCGGTCTATAAGCTCGGTAGGGCTATAGTGAAAAATAGGCTCCTAAGGCTAAATAGGTAGACGACTCGATAGAAGTAGTAAAGAAGCTTCTAGATATAGGCGATATAGCCGAGTATAGTCTTAGTTATTTTCTAGTATCGGAAGTAGAATACCTACGAGTTATAATCGTTCCCGAATTAGGCAAGGGCGTAACGTACTAGAGCGGATATAAGATAGTCTAGACCGTTCTATATAGCGTTAAAGGCGGAAAGTAGGACTTCCTATATATAGAGTATAACGTATATAGTAACGGGGTCGTACTCGGGCTAAGGGATAGCGGTAGCGCTATATAGTTATTATAGTTCTATACCGTAGAGGTAGGTAGCAATCCCGTACTAGCGAACCTAGTAGGGGAGAGTAGTATAATCTATAGTCGCGCTATCGACTAGTAGAGGATAGTAGGCTCGCGCCTATTTAACGTCGTTAATAATACTAGCGACAAAGGACGCAATACTAGACTAGGATAACGATAAGACGACGCTCGACTATATACTACTGTTAGTAGTATTACTAGCGAACGAGGCGAGAGACGATTAAGGTACGGAGGAGCGGCCTACTTTAACGATACGCTTCTACTCTAGTATACGGAAGGGCTACTAGTAGGATACTCTAATCCTCTAGGACGAATCGGACGTATATATAGGCTAATGTTCTTTATAGCTACCCCGGCTATTAGGGTTCTCCTAGCGGTATTTATCTTAACAATAGCTCTAAATACTATTCCGGTTACGAATAACGAACCGATATACTTGCCTAGCTATATCGACCTAGGAATAAGCGAAACTATCGGTATAGATCTCTATTCCTAGGATAGCGGGATCTAATAGTTCGGGCTAAGCTACTTAATCGACTATATACGCAATATAAGGGAACTATTCTAAGCCTTGGACGATAGCTCGATACTACGGTATAGGTAGATTGTAGTAGGTCTTTAGGTATATATATAGCGATAGGGGAGGAATAGTATAGCCGTAATTACGGTAGACGATAATTCGATATTTCTCGTAGATATAGAAGTATTCTTTAAGCTAAGCTATAATTTCTATAGACTACTAATATCGGTAGATAGCCGCGACCTAGGAATAGCTTTATATAGTAGTCTATATACTATACTAGTACGCCCTTTAGTCGTTGCAATTTTGATTTTAGGGTTTTAACGCGTATAGGGTCTTTGGCTAGTATAGTAAGGCGCCCTAAGTAGAAATTAGTCTATCTATAGTCTTCCTATAGGCGTTACAAGCCTCGGAACCTTAGAACATTTATAGGGATACTATTACGTACGACCGCGTCGTAGTTACAATCGTGCCTAGATAGTAAGATAAAGAACTAGTAAGTGTTTACGCTACGACAAATAGGGTTTAATAGTAGCCTTGCCTATACTAACCGTTTAGGGTTATACGCGGTACGAGTAGAGATATTTAGCTCGTATAGTACTAAACCGTCGATCCGCCTCGCGCTAGGGTCTAGATAGCCGCGTAAGCCTTCCCTAGTAATAAAGTAAAAAGGATATAACGTTATATATAGATAGAAGCGGGTAGGAGTTAGGGTAGTATATAAGTAAGGCTCGATATAATATCCTAATACCTAGTACCGTTGTAATATATCGTAGTATACTAGATAGCGAAGGGCGATTCCGTAACGTAGAGGATAAGGTTAGAGGCCGCTATAGATAGCGACTAGGAGGTACGGATAGAGTGTTTACCTATTACGTAGGTCGAATCGGTACTACAAAATACGGTCTAGTTAGATAGTAAGAAGACCTTATTAGAGATATTAGAGAGACGGTCGGACGAGTATAGTAGTATATAATTACTTTAAGATATACTACGTAGGTTAGTAGATTCGACCGAAGCGACTACGATAACGATAGCGGCGGTCTAGCGGTACGTATAACTCTATTAGCTATAGGAAGATTATCTAAACGAGGAGATACGGATATCGGAAGGGTTCCTAAATAACCTAGGTAGCGATTTAGTAAGGATAAATCTAATTATCGGTATATCGACGGATACTTCGAGGCGTACGAGCTTGAAAGTTATTAAAGTAGAGTAGGGTAGGGATTAGTAGGAGAAAATCCCTACGTCTATATAACCGGATTACGATTCTATTTATAATACCCTAAAGCGATTGCTTAAAGATATCGTAGCGAATTGCAAGAGAGGTTATACGTTATAAGAGGTAGTACAAAAGTAGACTATAGTATACGACCGGCGATTAAACCCAGCGATTAGGCGAGCTACCTATACTACGGCGCTAAAGTCTAAGTTTATCGTAAACGCTAACATCTTTAGTACGTATAATAGAGGGGAGGATTAGGAAGGAGCGGGCGCTATTAACGGTCTATTACTAGAGATACGGGAGGAGCGTTTAGAGCTTAAGGATATAAGGATAACGCTAAAAAGGAAGGCCGCTAAAAAGCGAAGAGGGGATAAAAGGCGAAGGATAGTAGTAAGACAACGAGTTACGGGTAATAATAATAGGGAGACCGCGGATACGGAGCGTATAGAGGTAGTAAGTTATCGCTAGCGTAAAGTAAGGGATTATCTTCTTTAAGTCTAAGACCTTATAAGAGGAAGACCGGATAACTTCTATCGAGTCTATAGGGCGGAATATAATATTAAAATATAGGGAGACTATTTAGCGGAATTGGTAGACAAGTTAGAGGCTATAGTAGCCTATTCGTTTAGTCCTAATAGAAGTAGTAGTAGTATAGTCGGCGATAGAGAGGAAGTAGAAGATAGTATAGATAGTAGGGATTCTCCGTTCTTATTGCCTATATAACGGTTAACTAGGTTTGCGAGATATAGTTTAGATATAGCTATATAACTCTTGTATAATAGGAGTAGGTAGAATAATAGCGCTATAATCTAGGACTAGTATCGGTAATATATTATAGGATATATTAATATAGGATATAGAAAGCTACGAGATATATAGGCTTTAGGGAAGTATTATAGTATTAGTATCGATTATACCTAGGGGATATATACCTAACAATACGTTATTAGGTAGGAATGCCTATATTAAGAGTAAAAGTAACTTATCGATCTAAATAGTATTGCGACGTACGGTTTTATAAGTCGATCTAGGTAGGAATACTAATATTAAGAGTAAAGTAACTTATTAATCTAAATAGTATTATAGTATATAGTTCTATAAGTCGATTTAGATAAGAATACTAATATTGAGAGTAAAGTAACTTATCGATCTAAATAGTATTGCGGTATACGGTTCTATAAGTCGGTTTAGGTACGGGATAAGGGACGGATAAGTCTATATACGATTAGAGTATATAGGTCTATAGGTCGGTTAAATAATCGCGTAGGAATAGGTTATAGAGACAACTAAGTCCGGGGTCGGGTATTTAACTAATTAATTAATACTAGGTAGCCGTTAATCGATGCAAGGTAGCCGTTAATCGAAGCTAGGCAACTATTAATTAAGCTAGGTAACTATTAATCAAGCTAGGTAGCTATTAATTAAGCTAGGTAGCTATTAATTAAGCTAGGTAGCTATTAATCAATCTAAGCGGCTATTAATCGATACCGGGCGGCAATTAACTAATAGACCTAGTTAGTAACGATAGTTTAATCTATTAGATAATTACGCGAAAGTTAATTAAGCTAGTATACACGAGGCGGATTAATCGTTTAGACTATTAATTAATTGTATTTCGAGGTAGGAATCGCGACGTATAGGGGTCGCGTCGCTTACTAGTTATCGCGTTATAGTTATAGAAAGGGAAATTAGACGGGGAGTATAGAGGTAATATAGATAGAAATTAGAGTTTATAGGGAAACTAGCTAGTAGTATTCTAGTTAGGGATTAAGGGCAAATTAGAGCCGGTAGATTAGCGCTAGCTAGGCGAGGCGGACGATCTATAGTTAAGACTCGAGAGGGAATATAAATATAATTTAATAAAGGTATCCTAATATAGATAATAATAATACGCTTTAAGTTATATAGTAAGAGGACTATATAGGATAGGACGCGTAGGTACGGCGAATCGTAGTTAATATTATAACAAGATAGGTTTAAGGAGGCGAACGATCCGTATAGAGGAGTCTAAAGTATTAGCCCTCGCGAGTAGGAATACTTCGAATAGACGTAATATCGTAGTCTAGATAGCTATCCCATTAATATCTAAAAGGTTCTTTTCGTACCCGATAAAAGGTTTAGGGGCTTGTAACGTCTATAGGAAGACTATAAATAGACTATAAATCTATACGTACGCGTTACTATACGAGCAAGAGACCCTTATACTATCTAAACCTTTATTTAGGTATAAAAACTCGTAACTATAAAGGGAGGGACGAGGTATTAACCTATAGAGATAGATAGCTAAGATAGAGGCTTCGTAGAACTTCGCGTTATCTTATGAATTATATAATAAGGACTAGCGGTAGGAGTACCGGGCGATCTTGGACGAAACGGACCGCTAGTACCTAGTTAGCTAGGCGAAAATAGGCGAGGTTATACTAGTGCCTACGTATATACGAAAGGACTTGGTCGATAATCTATACCTAATTATAGGGATTTTAGAGGAGCGAAAGAAGAAGGTTTTAGTCGAGTAGGAGGTAGGCGATAATAGGGAGACGTATAAACCAATATAGGTAAAGAAGAAGGATATTATACCGACGGCTTAGAGAGAGTAGCGAAAGGCATACCCTATATATAGATAGCGTCTAAAGGGATCTTATAGTCGTAGTCGTCGACGTCGGAACGTTCCGCGAGTTCGGTCTCTAAGTCTAACTAATAAGGCTAATAAGGAGAATATTCTTTAAGGAAGCGAAAGCCCTAAACCTATACCTAGTATACTCTCGGGTATTTAGTCTTCTAATGCTCGTAGCTAAATCGGGGCTAGTAGTACTACCGTTAATTAGATAGGCGTAGTCTCGTTCGAGACGAAAGACGCGATAGTTATATCGGGAAGCGAGACGGGGGCACTAGAGGTATCTAGGGTAAGATATACTATAGAGAAGGCGATAGCGAGGAGGTCGAGTCTACCCTATATCCCAAGTTCTCTATCGAAACTAATATACTCGATCGCGAGTATAATAGGAGGATTCTAGGGATTAAGGGATTTCGCGGATATAGTATTAGAAGGGTACGAGGCTACTATATAGGATATCGGTAGGCGCGGTCGGAAGTAAGGCGATATCGATAGGGACGTATTTAGGTACGAGAATATCCTAGCGCTTATAGTAGTAGTCGGCGTACTAGTAAAGAGTATACTCTTAAATATCGACCCTCTAGAGGGCTTGTAGGGCGTTAATGTTAGAGCGTTTATACAATGTATAAAGGGGATTAATCGCGACGAGGTAGCCTAGTAGTTTCGGTATATAGATAGGAACGGGCTATAAACGACTATTAAGTTTTATATACTAGAAGGGGATGTTTAGGGAAAGGAGGCGTAGCTAGGTTAGTACAAGGAAGGATACAATAGAGGTACTTAGTAAAGGATACTATAGTATAGATTAGGTATTAATTAAGCGGTTAATTAAGGTATTAATCAAGATAAATGTTAGGTACGAAATCCTAGGTCTCGGCGGGCGTACTAGTAATGTTTGTATAGAACGATATCTAATTAAGGACTCGATTAACGGCTTATATTTAACGATAGCTTAGATACTAGCTATAGAACGGGTTCCGTAGGGCAATATTATAATAACTTATCTAATAGTAATACTAAGCGTTATTAGATAATAACTTATTCCTTACGCTAGGAAACCTTTAACTTTATATAGATAAGAAGGAATATTTATAGTCTCTATTTAAGGAATACTCTAGTTTTAGATATATAATCTCTTCCCTAGTAGCTCTACGCTAGGCTATCTACTACGCCCCTAGCGTTAGATCTCTATAGCTACTATATCCTCGACTATAGAGAGGAATAATAAGATAAGTATCTACTATCCTTTACCTCTATCTAATCCTACGTCCTATTTCGCTCTTTTAAGTTACTAGTTAATAGAATAAATAAAACCCTATTTATATTTCGTTTATTAAGACTCTAAAGGAAGTATAGGTAGCGTATTCTCGAGATTCTCTTTCTTCTTTTCGATACTATTCTTCGCTATATTAAGCTCCTTCTAGACTATCTTATATCTATTTATAATCTTTACTTTAATTACTAGTTATAGTATATCTTGTCTATCTTTTAATCCCTCTTCGAGGCTATTATAGAGATACGTTTTATAGGCTTCGTAGAAGAGTAACTAGATATACTATTATCCGTTAGTAGCGATTTACTCTAGGTAAGATAACTACCTATATTCTCTATATAGAACCTCTCTATTCGTTATATTCTTAACTATAGAGAGGGATAGAGAGGTAAGTATCTACTATCCTTTACCTCTATCTAACTCTACGCCCTATTTCGCTCTTCTAAGTCGCTAGTTAATAGGATAAATAAAACCCTATTTATATTTCGTTTATTAAGACTTTAAAGAAAGAATAGGTAGTATATTCTCGAGATTCTCTTTCTCCTTTTTAATACTATTCTTCGCTATATTAAGCTCCTTCTAGACTATCTCGTATCTATTAATAATCTTAACTTTAATAGCTAGTTATAGCTAGCCTAGTCTATCTTTTAGCCCCTAGTTAAGGTTATCGTTTTAGTACGCTTTATAGGCTTTATAGAAGCTAGACTTCGTTTCCTAGTTAGAGTATATCTAGTCTATCCTTTAACGCTCGGTCTAGGTTATTATTAGTCTCTCTACCTTTCTACTTTATAAAGTCGAGGACCTCTTCTCCTTTTATCTAGCTAATCCCGATCTTATCGCTAGGGAGCTCGATAAATATAAGATCTATAGAGGATAAGGTCTATAATATATAGTACTTACTTTAATCCGCTAGATCTATAATAGGAGATACTAGATCCTATAGTCGAGACTATTATAGAATCGATACCTTATAGTATAGCTCCTTCCTTATAAGAACCTATCCTTAGAACTATCTTAAGGTATAGTAAATAATCTAGTATCCTCGCTATTACTATCTTTAATTATAAATCGGATATCGATTCTTTATAGAGCTATCCTAAACAATAACTCTATAGATATAGTTTATATCTATATCCTTACTTTAGTTAAATAGTATCTTAATCTAGTATTAGACCTCTATAGCTATTATATCCTTAACTAGGAAGAGGGCTAGCGAAGTAAGAATCTACTATCCTTCCTCTCGGTTATATCCTATAAGGAGTACTAAGGATAAGCGTAAGATAGACTAATCCGATATCGAGAAATTATCTATACCGATCTCGATAGTAGAGCTAGAGGTACTACTAGTAGCGCTAAGCTAGTAGGCCTAAAGCTAAAGATACTATAGTAGCGATAACCGATAGCTCTAGATAAGATAGCTAACTACGTTCCTAGTATTAGATCTCTATAGCTATCGTACTCTTAACTATAGAGAGAATTAGTAAGATAAGAGTCTACTATCCTTTACCTCTACTAAACCCTATATAGAGTAGTAAGCCTAGATATAAGATAGACCGATTCGAGATACTAATATTAGTAGTAGAGCTAGAGGTACTACTAGTAGCGCTAAGCTAGTAGGCCTAAACTAGAAGATACTAATCTAAAATAATCGATAGCTCTAGATAACGTAGCTAACTACGTTTCTAGTATTAGACCTTTGTAGCTACTACGTTCTTAACTATAGAGAGGAGTAGAGAGATAAGAACCTACTATCCTTTACCTCTACTAAACCCTACGTCCTATTTCCCTCTTCTAAGTCGCTATTCGATAGAATAAATAAAATCGTATTTAAATTTCGTTTATAAGGAAGTATAGATAAAATACTCTTTCTTCTTTTTAATACTATTCTTTGCTATATTTAGCTCCTTCTAGATCGTCTTAGATCTATCGATAATCCTAACGTTATTTACTAGTTATAGTATATCTAGTCTATCTTTTAACGCTCGGTCGAGGTTATTATTAAGGAATATTATATAGGCCTTATAGAAGATCTCTATATCTTTCTACTATATAAAGTCGAGGACCTCTTCTTCTTTTATCTAGCTAATTCTTACCTAGTCGGTAGAGATATTCGATTACGTAATACTTACTATAATCTATTAAGTCTATAAGTAGGGATACTAGATCCTATAAATAAGACTATCGAGGAACCGATATCTTATAGTATAGCTCCTTTCTTAACTATTCTAAGGTATAGTAGATAATCTAGTATCCTCGCCGTTATCGTCTTCGATTATAAATCGGATACCGATTCTATATCGAGCTATTCCGAAAGATAATTCGATAGATATAGTTTAAGTCTATATACTAGCTTTAGTAGAATAGTATCTTAATCCTATATCTTAGATAGGATTTCTATAATATAGCTCGGATACTAGCTATAGAACGGACTCTATAGGATAACGTTATAATAACTTATCTAATAGTAATACTAAGCGTTACTAGGTAATAACTAATTACTTATACTAGGAAATATTCTACTTTATATAGATAAGTAGAGAATACTCGTAGTCCTAATTAGAGGAATACTCTATTCTTAGATATATAGCTACCGATAATATTCCTAGCGTTAGACCTCTATAGCTATCGCGTCCTCGACTAGGGAGAGGACTAGTAAGGTAAGAATCTACTATCCTTTACCTCGGTCGTACCCTATAAGGAGTACTAAGGATAGGTATAAGATAAACCGATCTAATATAAAGAAATTATCGATATTAATCTTAGCGATAGAGCTAGAGATATAGCTAGTAGCGCCGAGCTAGTAGGCCTAAACTAGAAGATACTAACCCGAAAATCGATAACTCTAGATAATATAGCTAACTACGTTCCTAGTATTAGACCTCTATAGCTACTACGTTCTCGATTATAGAGAGGAATAGGAAGGTAAGAATCTACTATCCTTTACCTCTATCGAATCCTACGCCCTATTTCCCTCTTCTAAGTTACTATTTAATAGAATAAATAAAATCGTATTTAAATTTCGTTTATAAAGGAATATAGGCAAGATACTCTTTCTTCTTCTTAATACTACTCTTTACTATATTTAGCTTCTTCTAGACTATCTCGGATCTATCGATAATTCTAACGTTATTTACCGGTCGTAGCGTATCTAGTCTATCTTTTAACGCTTAGTCGAGATCGTTATTAAGGGATATTATATAGGCCTTATAGAAGATCTCTATACCTTTCTACTATATAAAGTCGAGGACCTCTTCTTCTTTTATCTAGCTAATCCCTATCTAGTTAGTAGAGATATTCGATTACGTAGTACTTACTATAATCTATTAAGTCTATAAGTAGGAGCGCTAGATCCTATAGGCAAGACTATCGAGGGACTAATACCTTATAGTATAGCTCCTTCCTTAACTATTCTAAAATACGATAGATAATCTAGTATCCTTACTATCGCTATCTTCGATTATAAATCGGGCGCCGATTCTATATCGAGCTATTCTAAAAGATAACCTAATAGATATAGTTTAAGTCTATATACTAGCTTTAGTAGAATAGTATCTTAATCCTATATCTTAGATAGGGTTTCTATAATATAGCTTAGATACTAGCTATAGAACGGACTCTATAGGACAACGTTATAATAACTTATCTAATAGTAATACTAAGCGTTACCGAATAATAACTAATTACTTATACTAGGAAATATTCTATCTCGTATAGGTAAGTAGGAAATACTTACGATTCCGATTAGAGGAATACTCTATTCTTAGATATATAGCTACTAACGACGCCCCTAGCGTTAGATCTCTATAGCTATCGCGCCCTCGACTAGGAAGAGGACTAGCGAGATAAGAATCCGCTATCCTTTACCTTAGTCGTATCCTATAAGGAGTACTAAGGATAGGTACGAGATAGACTAATCTAATATAGAGAAATTACTAATACCGATCTCTATAGTAGAGTTAGAGGCATAGCTAGCGATACCGAGCTAGTAGGCCTAAAGCTAAAGATATTATAGTAGCGATAACTAATAGCTCTAGGTAAGATAGCCGACTACGTCCCTAGCGTTAGATCTCTATAGCTATTATATTCTCGACTATAGAGAAGGATAGGGAGATAAGAATCTACTATCCTTTACCTCTATCGAACCCTACGTCCTATTTCCCTCTTCTAAGTTACTATTCGATAGGATAAATAAATTCGTATTTAAATTTCGTTTATTAGGGAATATAGGTAAGATACTCTTTCTCCTTCTCGATACTACTCTTTACTATACTTAGCTCCTTCTAGACTATCTTAGATCTATCGATAATCCTAACGTTATTTACTAGTCGTAGCGTATCTAGTCTATCTTTTAATACTTAGTCGAGGTCGTTATTAAGGAATATTATATAGGCCTTATAGAAGATCTCTATACCTTTCTATAATACGAAGTCGAAGACCTCTTCTTCTTTTATCTAGCCGATTCCTACCTAGTCGATAGAGATATTCGATTATGCGATACTTACTATAATCTATTAAGTCTACGAGTAGGGATACTAGATCCTATAGGCGAGACTATCGAGAGACCGATACCTTATAGTATAGCTCCTCTCTTAACTATTCTAAGATATAGTAGATAATCTAGTATCCTTACTATCGCTATCTTCGATTATAAATTAGGCGCCGATTCTATATCGAGCTATCCTAAAAGATAATCCGATAGATATAGTTTAAGTCTATATACTAGCTTTAGTAAAATAGTATCTTAATCCTATATCTTAGATAGGGTTTCTATAATACGGCTTAGATATCGGCTATAGAATAGACTCTATAGGGCAACGTTATAATAACTTATCTAACGATAATACTAAGCATTACTAGATAATAACTAATTACTTACGCTAGGAAATATTCTACTTTATATAGGCGAGTAGGAGGTACTTATAGTCCTAATTAGAGAAATACTCTATCCTTAGGTATATAGCTACCGATAACGTCCCTAGTATTAGACCTTCGTAGCTATCGTACCCTTAACTAGGGAGAGGATAGCTAGATAAGAATCCGCTATCCTTCTCCTTAGCTAAGTTCCCTATAGAGTAGCGATAGTAGGCGTACGATAGACCGATCTAATATCGAGAAATTACCGATACCGATCTCTATAGTAGAGCTAGAGGTACTACTAGTAGTACTAAGCTAGTAGGCTAGAAGTAGAAGATACTATAGAAGCGATAGTTAACGACCCGATTATAGTAGACTAGAGCGAGACTAGGGCGATTTTTATATATAAAGAAATATGTTTCTAGGTTGCCTTATAGCTAGGTACTAAGCTACTATAGGAGAACTAATAATAGTATAGTATAATTAAATCGCTATTCGAATATAGCCTATACTATAATAGTAGAGGAATGCCTACTATTAAGGATTTAGAGGATATACCTAAGAAATACTAGAAATACTAGTAGTCCTATAAAGATAGGAATATAGGGTAGTATCTTCTCTATATTACTACTTTAATACTAAGATCCTATAGTAAAAGTCGGATTTAAGAGACTTATTAAATATTATTACGTAGGCGGAGGAGAGTAGGTATACTAAGGAATCTAATTCGTAGTAGATAAAAAGGATAAAGGTCTATCTAAGACTATAAATATAAAGATAAAGGAGAATTGCCCCTAAGCTAGGCCTAATTAGGCTAGCTAGCCTAGATAATACTAAGAGATAACTAGGTAGAGAGAGTCTATTTCTAATACTCCCCTTAACTCTTAGTCTAGTTAGATTAGTCTACTTCCTCTTTAGAGCCCTCCTTATTATATATAACTATTACTAATAACTTCTTATTATCTATAAGCTTATTATTTATAATTACCTAAATTATTTGCCTTACTATTTCTAGATATAGATAGTAGATTATTATATAATTATCCTAACTATATAGTTTATATAAACCCCTCTCCTACTTGTAAGTAGTAAACCTCTAGGGTTTCTTCTAGTCCCTTAAGGCTATAGTCCTTACTACTTTTGTAGAGATTATATCTAAAACTAGCTCTTTATTATCTTCTCCTAAGTATAGGGATATCTACTAGATAGTCTTATATTAGGATTTAGTAGTAATAGGTTAATTGCTATTCTCTAGAATAGTATAAAATAAGTCTTCTTCTCTTAAGAAAATTTCTATCCTTCTAAACTATTACTCTAAGTTATCCTTAGTTAGGATAGGGCAAGGTCTCTTTAGTAATCTAGATGTTTTATCTTAAGTATCTATATCTTGTAGTATACTAGCTTAGTTATTATTATCTATTATAATATAAGCTAGCTAGAAAAGAATTTGTAGGCTTACTAAGCCCGAAATAAGTATATAGCCTTACTAAGCTAAGAAAAGAATCTAAATAAGAAGGGTTTTTTAATAGCCTCCTAAGCTATTATCTAGATCTAGATCCTTCTAGTAAATATACTCTACTACTACCTATATATAAGGTATAGATAGTTATTAAGAAGTACGTTATTTGCTTAGTAGAGGATAAATAAAGAAGTATACTACTTTAGTACTCTTCTACTATAGACTCTATAAGTAATCTTCCTCTAATATAGTAGGGTTATAACTCCTATAGCCTAGTTAAGATATATTAGAGGCTTATAGTATTCTCTAAAATAGTATTTAGGCATAAGCTATCTAGTATTAACTAGTCCTACTTTAATCTTATATAGGATATCTTAACTAGTTCTATACTAGTTCCTATAAAAGGTAGTTATCCTTCTAAGTAGTTATCTTAGGGCTCTTAAGCTTAGTCTCTAAAGTATTATTAGCTAATAGTAGTTTAGTATACTAAGAAGACCCTAAAGTTTTCCTAGCCTCTATTATAACTATTCCTCTTCTTAGAACTCCCTTTAATAGCCTATTTACCTTTTAAATCCTTTACTCTTCTATATCTTAGCTATAGGTTAAGCTACTCCTACTTAGTAGAGAGTTACTCCACTAGTTTTAATCTATTTACTAGATAGCCTATTAGAGTATCTAATACGTAGATCTTATATCTTTAATAGGAAGGGTTATTCCCTATCTTTATATAGATATATATTTTTCTTTATACCTAATATAAGAGATATAATCTATCTCTTATATACCTATCTTTATCTTAAATTACTATAGGCTCCTACCCTAGTCTCCTAAACTAGTTCTATCCTAGATTATATAGCTATAGATTAGGCTATTGTCTACTAGCTCTTTCTTACAAAGTATCTAGCCCTAAACTATAGGATCTCTCTATTACTAGTCTAGTCTCTTAAGTATTATAGACTAAGTACTAAACTTATAGCTACTTCCCTCTAGTTTTTCCTTTACCTTTAAACCTATAGACGTACAATAGCTAACCCGGGCTTATAATCTATTAAATATTGTTACGTAGATAGAGGAGAGTAGGTATATTAAGGGACCTAATTCGTAGTAGATAAAAAGGATAAAGGTCTATCTAAGACTATAAATATAAAGATAAAGGAGAATTGCCCCTAAGCTAGGCCTAATTAGGCTAGCTAGCCTAGATAATACTAAGAGATAACTAGATAGAGAGAGTCTATTTCTAATAAGACTCCTTTTATTTTTCGTCTAATATCGAAATTTACGTATCCTTTCTAGTAGCTATCGCGTAGTATACTTTCCTTCCCTCTACTAAGCTCTATATACTATAGTAGAGGCTAGCGCTTTCGCGTAGTCTCTCTAGCCCTACGAAAGGAGTTCTAAAGGTAATATCGAGCTAGAAACGATATTCCTATATAGAAGAGAGAATATAGTAGGAAATATATCGAATTCTCTTAATATAGAGTTATAGATTATATTATATCTATTTTTAGTATATCTATCTAAATATTTTAATATCTTCTATAATTAGATCTCTTCCTCCTATCCCTCTATAGCGTATAATATAGGCCTAGTAAGGAACGATGTTTACTAGGAAGCGTAAAATAATATAGGAATAGCTTACCGATATATATAACTATACTATAGTATAGTCCTAAATTACGATTCCTAGAAGCTATAGGTCGTCGCACTTCTCTTGCCTAGTAGTAGTAGGCCCTATAGGATTACTAACTCCTATAGTAGGAAGTTCGAGATATCTAGAAGATCGAAGAAGAATAAGAGAAAGGATAAGATATAGATCGACTAGTTAGCCTTAGAAAAATAGGAGATAGTAGTATACCTCTTCGCTATATATAATAGTAGAATATATTATTCTAGAGAGGAATATTACTATTTTTCTTTCTAGCTACTAAAAAATAGAAATCCTAGGGATTTCCTATAATTACTACTTTCTATAATCTACGACTACTCTATATTCTAGCTATAGTACTACTTACGAGTCTTCTTTAGCTTTCTCTCTTATATATACTAATAGACGGTTACCTCGATTTCTAGGTCTATAACGATATTATTCTAATTTATAAAAGGGCCTAGATACGCTCCGACCTAGGATTCGAGACCTATATACTAATATAGAACTCTACCTAATAATAGAATTATTATATATCTAGATACGCGTTTTTTGTATAGAATATACTATAATATTATCGCCGAGACTTAGTCTAATAGTAGAGATAGTATTACTATAGAATATAATAATCTACCTAGTAACCTATCTATAGAATCTTCGTAGTTACCTAGACTATCCTCCTATACTACCCTACGCGAATTTGAATACTAATCTCTATAGTAATATACGTAGGGTCTACCTAATACTATTCCCTTCGATAAACAAGTATATCGTTAAGAAGTATATAGTCTATATACTATAGATCTATTCGATAACCTATCTATCTAATCTAACGGTATTTCTTAGAACTAATTCTTAAGGTCTATCTACAATAAGGACGATAATAACGATTAGGATAAAGAGAATAGACTACTAGGCGAAGAGATAAGTAACGAAGAGCCTATAATATATACGAGATCGAAGGATATAGCGGAAACTATATCTCCTAACCTAGAACGCCCTTTCTAGTAATCTACTCCCTCTATTACTACTAAGTCCTCTACCTATAGAAATATAGTTCCGCCGAAGCTAGTAGACCTACTAAAGCCCTTACTAAAAGCCGTCCCTCGTAGAACTAGTATACCTACTAAGATTAGCTAGTATGGTATATAATAGAGTATTAAGTAAGAGCTAGAAATCTCGGAGATATTAGCTATAGATATAAAGCTAGTTTCTATACAAAAGCGCAAATCGTTAGAGGATATAACGCTACGAAACAAGACCTATAGAACATTATCTAAATAGTAGAATAGTCGCGCTAACCTACCTAATAAACCTCCCGTTTAGACTAGGTTAATATCTAATAGCGTTATTGAGAAATCGTAGTTAGAAGCTAGCTCGTAGCGCCGACCGACTTCGCGTATACCTAAATAGATAGCAATATCCTAACTAATACCGAAACTACGAGATACTAAGAAGCCCTTTAGTATAGACCTAACCTAGACTATCTAGTATCGAATCGACGACAAATAATATACTATTATAACTATTAATAATATAATCGAAGAGGAAGATATTAATCTAGTATTCTTAAGACCTTTAGATAATAAGATAGCGTAGTTAATATAGAAGGTTAAAGAGAGAGTAGCTTTATAGATATTTATTAAAGAGCTCGGTTCTTAGTAACTACTAGACCGTATATTTACTATTTACTACTTACGACCCTCTATACCGAAGCGGACAAAGACCTTTAATATAATTATCTACGAGGACAACTATTATATAGAGGTAGCTAAGTTTCTCTACTATTGCGCTAACTTCGGTATATACTACGTAATCGAGATCCTTAAGAGTTATAAGTATATTACTAAACCTAACCGTCTATTAACTCTACTAGAAACTAATTAGTTTATTAAGATAGATAGTAATCTAGTAGACCTATCTACGTCTACTTCTTAAGTTAAGAATAGCTAGAAGAATACTAATAATAAGACGAAGGAAGATAGTTATAAAGATAACGTAGTATTCGCTACTATTCTCAAGTAGTTTAACTATAACGATATTTAGTATAATAATAAGAGGTTAGGCTATAGAATAGGCTATTACGTACGCCACGGTAAACACTATAGTATAATAGGTACTTAGGCTAAAGAATATACTAATATAGTATATATGAACGATGCCTTACTATAGTATATACCTATAGAGATTGCCGACAAGATAATAGCTTCTTATAATAAGTATATTTAGTTAAAGGTAGTAGCTTCTACTAAGAATAAGAGCGCTTAGTAATAGTCGACGATTAATAGTCTTATTAGCGCTCTTATAGTTAAGCGCTAGTAATATATATATAGTAGTAATAGCGACTCTTCTATACTACTTATAGTACTATTATAGCAATAGGTATAGGTATAGGTATAGGTATAGGTATAGGCATAGGTATAGGCATAGTAGTTTAACCCCCTCTTACTATAGATAATAATAGTAAACCCTACTATTCTAAGCGCTCTATAACCCTAGTAATAGTAATCTATATTACAATAACGTAGCTTACTAGTACTACCGGATATTAGTACTATATTAAGTAACTATATAGAGATACCGCTATACTTGACTTAGTTCTTTTTGTAGTATCTAATATAGCAAGAAAGATAGGATACTATTACTAAGGCTATACTAGAAGATACCTAGAATCTAAGGATAATAAGGAAGTAAGATAATAAGAGTAAGTTAGCTAAGGTTATACCTATAACTAGTATAAGATAGACTCTTCGAGAGCGAGTTATAGACTATACTATAATACGCTAAAGTAGAAGGAATTAAGGTATATGAAAGCCGATATACTAACTTAGTAGATTTACTAATCCTAGCTATATAGAATAACCTAACTATCTACCGGATTTTTGTTCTATAAATTAGAGCTATAAGGGGCAATACTATATATAGATCGTATACTTTAAATTAATTAATTTAGTCGTAGTATAGTTAAGTTCTACTAGTAGATAGGTATTAAATCTTTGTAAGCCGTATATTTATCGTACCTCCGCTTTCTCTATAGCTACTAAAGCTAGCTAATAGTAGTACGTCTCTTCTTCGATAGATTATACTATAACTATATATACTAATTATATACTTGTTTTTTTATATTAAAGCGCTATGTATAGGCTCGAATATACGCGATCTAAATAATAATAATATAGTATAGTTATAGTACTATATATCGTATAGCCTAAAGTTGGACATTTAGATACTAGCTCTAATATACTAAGCCTTCTTTAGAGGTAATAGTTAGAGACGATATAATAACCTCTCGTAGTAATAGTATAACTAATAACTATTAGAGGTTCTTCGGAAGGGCAATATAGTAGTATTTACTATACTAAAACGTAGTCTTAGTACCTATATACGAATCTAACCGATATTCGACGTATATCGCTACTACTAACTATTATTCTATATCTCTACTAGTATTATTAGACTATATTTATATAGCTTCTCGAGTACTTTATAGTATTTAAACTACGCTAAGTAATTAATATTATCTCCCTATCTTTTATATACTAGTTCTAGGTATGCCTACAAGTCTACCTACTAATAAGGTATCCTATACTTAGGCATTATTTACTAGTACTTTCTAATCTAATACTTTAGGTATTTGAAGCTTAGTTCTATAGTATTATAGTCTAGTAAATAAGGTAGAAGAAATAGTAGATAGATCCCTATAGCTAAGTATATATCCTTTAGAAGGGCCCTCGAGTAGGTACTATAGTTATCTAGTAATATAACTAACTATAGACCTAGATATAGTATATAGCGTAGTAATACTCGATCGCGTACGAATACTATAAAGTCGTTACTATTAATACTACCTTATTAGATTAATAGTTCTAGAAGATAGCTAGTAATAGTATATACTAGAAGAATAGTATATCGCTACGAGTAGTATAGATACTAGATATCTCGTACTAGTATACCCTTCGGTAACTAACCTCTTCTTCGAAGTACTATTTTATCGCTAGTATAGGACTCGTTAAGGTATACTAGTTAGAAGGCCGCGAACAACTACAATTTAGCCTTAAATAGTACCCTTACTATAGGGTCTCTTTGTAAAGCTATACGAGATAGCTATTTATATATAAAGTTACTACTACTAAGATAGCGACTAATCGTAGATTAAGAAACCTATTATTAATAGTTTTCTAGTAATATTATCTATAGTTCTTCGAGCTAGTATATACTTCTTATTATTAAGAAGTCTAGTAGGTCGTTACGTATAGCTAGCGTTATAATATAAGGCCTTCTACCCTTTACTAGATATATAGAAGCGGTCCTATTCTATCTAGTAATCCGGTTCTATATAGTAGTCTACGAGCTATAGTTTCTACCGAGTAGTATCTTAACTATAAGATAGGCTTCTATACTATCGTCTAGTACCTATTATATTAGGTTCTCGTCTTATTTAGTAAGTATAGGTATACTATATATAGTATACGGTATACGGTATATAGTATACGGTATATAGTAGAAGTACTAGGTAGATACTAAAAATACGGCTTATAGGTAGATACGCTACGAATAATACTATTAAAGGTACTAGATATATATAGAAAGATATAGATAGTAAGATAATATATAGTACTCGTATTTACGACCTTAATAATATAGTTCTTAACGATATATCGTTATTTAGTAGTAGATAGGGTTATATAGTAGTAGGCCTCGATCCCCGCTTTCTAGCGTCTAGGTCCTTTTATAAGGCACTTATAGAAGGTAGTAGGTTAGGATAGAGATTTCGACTCCCTACTAGGCTATTATAGCTAGCGTAGTAATAGATCCAACTAAGATAGTATATACTATCCTAAGAACTACTACCGTTCGCCTCGTACTCTTTATAAATCCCCTTAACGATACTCTTCTATATATAGCCTTTACTATCGTAGAATTCCTCGATAATAGAGTAGAGCTTATAAGTATACTAGTACTATAACTTCTCCTACTCCTAACGCTTTCCCTTATCTCTCTCTAATAATACGAGCTAGCGGAGGATCTCTAATATATTAAAGGCATAGTAGAAGATAATAATATTAAAGTAGAAGGAGGAACCGATACGATCCCTAATCTCTTAGATAGTAGACTACTATACTAACTATTCGTAGTTCTACTTCGATCGACCTTAACTATAGGGATTGTACTATTACTATTACTAGGAACCGGTCTTCTAATATACCTCTTCGACCTTAGCTAGGATTACTTTATAATTGTAGATATCCTTAAGATAACGATTATAGGGTAGATAATCTACTATAAGGTCGGGATAGCCTTCGAAGCGTATAGATAGAGTAAGTATATACTAGGAGAGTAGTATATTACTAGTAGGTAATAGTTCGTTAGAATCCTAGCTACTACTCTATAGAGGACTACTACTAGGACTCGCTAGGCCTTATAGAGTACGAATACTACTAGGGAGATATACCTAATCCTTACCTTTATTATTCGTTTATATAATAGCCTTATTACGCTAGATATCTTCTTAGATACGCTAGTCTAGATCTTAGGACTAGCCTATAGTAGCCTATATATTCGCTATAAGCTATATCTACGTAAGGCGCTACGTAGGATCTATATCTAGGAAGGTTAGATTACGAGATAGAGGAGTATTAGCTATAAAAGTACTACTCCTAGACGAAGTTATAAGCGAGACCGACGTACGTATTATCTACTCTGTAACCTATTTAATCGCGTTATAGAAGACGTCCCTCTCTAGTAAGCTAAGAGAGTTAAGATACCTAGCGTACCTATTAGTCTATAGCCTCCTAATAGAGGGATAACTCTCCTATATAAGGTAATAGAGACCGTCGACGGACTAATAGCGCTAACGTAGTAGGAGTATCGATTATCTATAGTAGAGATAGATTCGGGAACTAACTCTAATTACTAGAGATAAAGAAGGACTAATAGATACTAAAAGGACTAGAGCTCGATAGTAGGTTTATAGACTATACTAGCTAACTCTAAAGAATAGAGGGAAAGGAGGAAGGATTAGAGCTTAGTAGACTAGAGCTTAGTAGTAGGGAGGGCTATAGACGAATACTAAAGAAAGGGCTAGTAACCTAGTAGCGAGGATTAGGTATACTACTATAGCTACTACGACTACTATAATAGTAGGAGCTACTACTACGATTATTAGAGCTATCTCTACGACCGATTCTACGACTAGTAGAGCTATTACGATTACTCGAATAGGATATATTAAGGTAGAGGATATAGTAAAGGCGAGTTAGATATAGGAATATATATAGATAGAAGAAGAGATTAGAAGGATACTTCTAATATATAGTACTATAGTACTAGCTACGTATAGACGATTTCGGATAGTAAAGTAGATAGTAGATACCTATAGTCCTAAACTAAGCTATATATAATAGCTATATATAATAGAAATATATAGTTACTACGTAAGGTAACGAAGAGAAATAGAGTTAAAGATCGAAGTAAAGTAGAACTAATACTATATAGTATTAATAATCTAAGCGATTCCTATAGGTACGATATATCTCTACTATAGTTAAGATAATAGAGATTAGTATATCCTTAGCGGCTATTACTAACTATAGGTATAAGGGATCTACTAAGCGAAATCTAGAGCGCTCTAGATTTAACTAATCCTTAGCTTTTACGTAGAGATAGACCTTAAGAAGAAGGCGTAGAGATAGATAGTCTAATCGATAATCTACCTCTATACAATATAGATAGTTAAAATATATTTAGTAGAAGGATTAGGATACTTATAAGGTTAAATAAATCCGACGGTATCCTAATCCTTCCTAACCTAAACCTCCTAATCCTAATCCTAATCCGAAGTCGGCTACGAGATCGTTAGAGGAGTAAAGTAGCCTAGAGATAGTAGTAAGGTAGTTATAGATTATAACGAGGCGATATAACTATCCTTAGCTTAGGCTAATTAATAACTTATTTAGTAGTATTACTTAGCGTTACTAATCGATAAGTTAGTATTACGTAATAAATTAGTTACCTACTAAGCTAGTTACGTAATTTACCGATTATGTAATATACCGATTACGTAATAGTACTAGGCGTAGTATTAAGATAACTCCCTTACTATACTTCCTTTATATAGATACTCTACTATATATATATACGATATCTACTATATATATATATATAATATCTATAATACGTATATCTCTATATATACCTAGCTAGATCTAATATCTACGATAGTCGCGAACGTAGCGCCGACCTAGATACTATAGTTCCTAGTATAGTTCCTAGATCTATTCCTTCGCTTATAGATCGTATATCTCGATAACTCGATAACTATAGAGAACGTATTTATAAGGCTAATATATAACTTTCGGTAGATCCTCTATAGCGAGGCGCCTATTATAATAGAGTTCTAGTAGAGTATATATAACGCGGTAGTATCCTAGATAGCTATTAGTAATATATATAGCTAGTAGGACCTCCTAGCGCTTATCTAGAGGTCGTCGCTACTATAGGTACTTAGCTACCTCGTATTTATAGAAGAAGAGGATAGGATAAATAGGAAGATAGGATACATAGGATAGATAGGAAGGATAGGGAGGACGATAGTAGTACTCCGATCCTCGAGCTATAGATATAGTTTCGATAAGG
The DNA here is from genome assembly GCA_001578225.1 of Pseudocercospora musae. NCBI lineage: Eukaryota > Fungi > Ascomycota > Dothideomycetes > Mycosphaerellales > Mycosphaerellaceae > Pseudocercospora > Pseudocercospora musae. The sequence goes on along the minus strand of LFZO01000418.1, from coordinate 1,697 downwards.
GAAGAGTAAGGTAATAGGTAGTCTACTATTCTATAATAATTACTATAGGACAAATATATTAGCTAGAGAATAATAGGCCTACGCGAATAGGATAAGTTATATCTATAGTACGACTAACTAGTAAATAGAGGGTATAGTCGTTCTTAACTACTATATTTGTTAGAATATATAGTCCAGTTAGTAACCTGGCAAGGGATGCCAAGGCAGACTAGATCACATAATGACTATCATGTAACTAATCCAAGCTAACACCTTTTAGGTTTAGCTCCAACCTATAGATAATAATAACACACTTGCTATTCCTACTTTAGCCCCTACTATTCCTTGTAGCTTCTATTGTAGCTTATAATCCATTTATACCTGTCGGCCCTCCTTAGCTCGATAGGTTATGAGCCCGGGTTTGCAACTATAAGGAAGAAAGACTAAAGCAGTATAGGTTACCCCTAGACCTATAAGTCTAGTCCTAGAAGGAAGAGGCAAAATAGGAGAGGGAGACTCGAGGTAGACCTACACACATTGTACAAAGAAGCCCTATGTATATAAGCTATGAAAGAACCTAGTAAGGCACACTTAGAAGTGTAAAGGGAATAGATAAGCCTAAGTCTTGAGCACCTTTAGATAAGCCTTAGACTTAGCACTTAGTACTGCTAATACCCTAACTTGTTAGTATATAGTTAGGAAGAACTTGAGGAAGTTATTAGCCTTATAGAGCCGGAATCTGTTCCAAGTTTTTAGTAACCTTCCAATACTAAGCCAAGTTGTTAGTAACCTTTAAACTGTTATAGGCCTAGTAGAGCTAGGGATCTGCTAACTAAGGAAGACAGCTATCTAGAAACTGTCATTTTTAGATTAAAGAAAGAGCTTGTTTCTAGAGTTTGTTTAGGTTTGATTTATAGAAGAAACCATAGATTAAGAAGGTAGAATTAGCAAGAGAAGGGCTGTACTAATCTTGATAAGGGAGAATCATGAATCATGGTTCAAGATCATTAGGATGTACCTAATAAAGCTAAAGGTTGAATAGGTACTAAATGAAGTAGTCCTCAATACCCTAGCATCGACACTATCTAAGCATGTCTTAACAACATTATTAGAATCTTTAGATTAGTTAATTAGAAGAGCAAGCTATAAGGTTCATAATGCAACAGTATTGTATAAAATGTTTATCTACATTTTAGAAGATAACTAGGACGAATGTTAAGAGCTTGAACATATAAAGCATTTATAGGACTAGGCAAAAGGGAAATATGAGAGGAAACTGTAGGCAATAGGGAGAAGTTTACTCTAGTAGTATACCAATTTTAGCATAGAAGAGGGTTAGACAATTAATAAAGCATGGCAGAGCCTAAGTAGCATAGCTAAGAAGGTAGTGTCTATCTCTCCCTAGTTTAAGGATATTAAGACTAAGGAGAGGAAGATTTAGCAGTTACTAGTAGCCCTTCTAGAATCATTTAGCACTATTAGGGATAGGATTAACCTAAGGTAGGACCTTAGCCTATAGGACATCCTTAGAATCCTAAGAGAAAAGCAAGAGCAGATAACAAGCTAGGAGATAGCTATGTTTGCTAAGAAAAGGAATTAGGTAGGAGTAAGTAGAGACTCATTATGCTTCCTATATAGAGGGAAGCATTAGATCAAAGAATGCCCTAGCCTAGACAAGGTAAAAGCAGCTATCTAGCTAAGACAAAGCTATAGGATAG